>PVJH01027984.1:0-27873 GCA_004026705.1 Nesogale talazaci
AAAAAAATGACACAGTTGGCTGAGCCCCAGTGGCTTAGTGGTTGTGCGGCCCACTGGGATGGAGGTTCGATTCCAGCTCCACAGAGCAAAGGCTGGGCCTCCTACTCCCACCACCAGAGGGCAGTGATGCCCAAACAAACAAACAAAGAAATGACACAGTTATAGAAACAAGCAGTCCAAATCCAGGCAAAATACTGGGGCCTGTGGGACAGATGTAAGGCTGGATGCAGAGAAACAAACAAAATTACACAAGTAGCATGCTCTTTGTAAGATCAGAGGAGCTCTAAGGTAAACACGACAGTCACTCCTCAAAACTCTGCCACTCAGAAGTAAACACTCATTTAAATTGGCTTCTTTACCTTCAAGCCTTTAAGACTGAAGATGCTGGGTTTTTTTTTTTAATTTATTGGAGGGGGGGGCATCACTGCCCTCTGGTGGTCGTGGGAGCTACCCAGCGCTGCTCCCGAGAGACACCGCTGGATTTGAACCACCAAGTCCGTGGGCCGCAGTCCCACACTCAACCACTTATGCCACCGGGGTTCAACCCCCAGATGCTTTATCTTTTTTTTGGTGGGGGGGGGGGGGGAATCACTGCTCTCCTGTGGTGGGAGTAGGAGGCCCAGCCCCACTGCTGGATTTGAACCTCCGTCCCAGTGGGCCGCAGTCCTGCGCACAACCACTACACCACCGGGGCTCAGCCCACGCTTTATCTTTTGATAGCCAGCTACCATCAGCTTTCTTCACCACGTTTGCATATGCACATTTGTCTTCAGTGATCCTGTTGGAAAGGTGAGCATCATGAAATGCCAATTTAATAGAACAAAGTGTTCTTGCATTGAGGAAGTTCTTAAATGGAGGGCCAATGCCCATTTGCTGCCTTAATACAAAGCTTAATCCCCATCATCATATATTAATATATCTACCTAAGTACATGCCTATATTTAGACCTCTAAATGCCCTTTGCTTCCAAGTTCTTTACTCTGTTTCCTTTTACTTTCCTTTTGTCCCACTATCATGCTCAACCTTTATCAGTATTTTTGGGGTTTCAGTAATTCTTCTTGGTTACGTTGTCCTGATCAATTCCTCCAGGACCTCTCACATTCTCCTTGCTACTGATTTTGGATCACTTGTTCCCTTGTCCCTGGGTTGATCAAAACCACCTCCTTTCACCCACCTACCCCTCTCCCATGTCTCCCCGGGAACCAGAGATCCCATTGTTTTCTCCTCCAGACTGTTCATCCAGCCTATCTTATTTAGATAGACCTGCAGAGGTAATAATATGCACACCAAAAAACAAGACATAGCTAGATGAAGCAACAAAGAAAAAACAATGACAACAACAACAACAAACCAATGTCCAGAAAGACACTACAAAGGAAGAAAGAAAAACAATAAAGAAGAAAAACTTGTTAATAGTTCAAGGCCTATCTGTGGACCTCTAGGAGTATCCTCTGCTCGAGTCCGAGAGGGTGCCCGGCCCTGGCCCCAAAGTCTGTCCTTGGCACTCTGTCGGGACCTCCATGCTCTGCTGCACACCCTTAGTGTTTTGTCTCAGGGGTTGGGGTCAGACCGGGTGCAGTCCAGTGTTGTCCCCCGCAGAGCCATGAGTCAGTGAGGGACGTCGTGTCTCCCAGTGGAGCCGGCCCTATGTGTGGTGCTCTCTGTTTCCGTGGCTGCTCTTAGCGGGGACACTGTCCTCCAGGCCAGCATGGGCTCCACGCTCTCTTCCTCCCCCTTCATTGGCTCCCGTGTGCTCTGGGCAGACGGGTCCCTCTCCCCGAGCTGCAGCCTCGGTGCTGTCCTCTCAAGTACGCTCGGGGGGGTTGGGGGGGCGGGGAGCAACTGTCCACATCGTTGAGGACATGAACCTTTTTGTGTGAGTACTTTTCATTTTCTGTCCACATTTCTGGCAGCTGCATTTAGGGAAATTGCTGGACCAAAGGGGAAGAGTACGTTTTCGATGTGCGCTGTCACCAGGGACAAACGTCTCACCTTCGGAGACACCTTCACAGCTGTGCTGTGGGAACCAGCTGTGCATATGAGGGTGTCAAGCAGCTTCCTGACCCCTGCACTCTGGTGCTGCCGGTGCTTAGGCGGGACAGAGTTGACCGTGGTTGGAAACTATGGGTCTCAGCCTGAATGAATGAATGATGGCATGAGTGTTCTGTGGTAGCTGCACACATGTGCCTTCTGCTGCCTCTCTAGGCCTGCCAGCCCCGCTCCCCACCCCCTGCCGAGGACTTTGGTTTTAAGACTGCTTTCTCACTGTGAGAATTGGCTTGTCTCCTCATTGATTAACGAGTGCAGACACTTCTCAGAGGCCATCCATAGACTAGGTTTCTCTTCTTAGTTCACACCTGGGACCTGCTATTTTTGCAACTTATTGTGATTAGTAGAGACTTCTCCATAATATTTATTGTTATTACTTGTAATCATAATATTTGTTAAAAATAATTTAAAATGAGGGCTGAGCCCCGGTGACATAGTGGTTGTGCGCAGGACTGCGGCCCACTGGGTTGGAGGTTCAATTCCAGCTCCCGGGAGCAAAGGCTGGGCCTCCTACTCCCACCACCTGAGGGCAGCGATGCCCAAAAATAAATAAAAAAAATAATTTAAAATGAAATAATGGCGTGGTGGGTTCTTTTTTTGACGTCTTGGTGAAAGTTTACAGAGCACACTAGACTTCCATTCAGCGATCGATAGACACTTTTTTTTTTTTTTTGGCGTCACTGCCCTGGTGGGAGTAGGAAACCCAGCCTTGCTCCTGGAGAGCTGCTGCTGGATTTGAACCGACAACCCTGTGGGCCACAGTCCCACACGCAACCACTGCGCCACTGAGGCCCAGCCCATCGATAGCCCATTATGACCTTTTGTGTGTTAACAGTCCTTGTACTTTACTCAATGTAGGACCCCTTGTCCCTCCCACTTTCTCCCTGGGGTCTCGATTTCAGTTAGCCTTTCCCCCTTCAGATCTTCATGTGGGGGCAAATGCTGCTCTTGTGGTCTTGGATAGTTCATGGTTCTGAGAAGAATGTTCTTTTCAAGTGTGACTGTTCACATGTTAGGTTTGTGCCTCGTTTGGTTCGCGGGTGAGCCCCAAGTTCGGTTGTAGGTCTGAAAAGTGTACGTGAGGACCCCGGTCTTAGGGCTCCCTCCCATCTTCATGGAGATCAGTACATCTGGCCTGTCCTCTTGTTCCCTCACCTGTGCTCGGGACCTTTCTGTGTACTTGACCAGAGCGATGAGAGTGGTAGCGGCCGCCATCTAGTTGTTCTGGTCTCTTAAGTAGTGCGGACTTGGCTCATTGTCAAGGAATGCATGGTCCATCTCTGGTAGCACCAGAGATGGGTTTCTTCCCTCCAGCAGGCCAGGATGTGAGCAGCCATGTGCTGGCGTGGCTTGGAGCACGCCGTGACGCCCTAGGCTTCCCTCGTGGCAGCAGGGTGTCGGGGCCTGGCTCAAGGACCACGGAGGCCCTGCACGTGGAAAGCACTTGGCAGAGCTCCTTGCAGTGGCAGCTGTCTGTCTTGACGCCTGTTGTGCTGTCCCTGTCCGTCACAGGTTCCTGTCGGATCAGGACAGTCTGGAGTATAAATATTACAAACTGAGGTTGGCTGAAGTACAGCGGACGACGCAGGCCCCAGGCAACAGTGGCCAGGCACCGGGCTCAGCTGAGTGCGCTGTCCGGGCCATGTTGTACGCCAGGGCCATGCAGAGGATCAAGAGGCGGCTTCTCCCAGGGCGACGGCGACGGGGCCTGCTCCGTGCCCAGGGATCCCGGGGCTGGAAATCGCGGGTCTCGACCACCAGCACCCACGTGCTCCTTTCATCAAGCGTGAAGCTGCGGCACCAGGGCCGGGCGGCGTCCACGAAGCTGCCTGGGGATGCTGCTGCACCGGAGCCCCCGCCAGAGCCAGCCGCACCTGCTCCTCAGGACCCCAGCCTGAAGGCCTCAGACCCAGCACCCGAGCCAGAGCACGTGGGAGCCCCTGAAGCCTCTCAGCCCGCTTCTCCCTGCCCATCTACCGATGGTGAGCTCCCCTACACAGCCCCAATTTCTCCCAGAGGGGTCGCCATGCGGTCTGGTGGGCGAAGCTGCCAGGATAGGGGTGTAAAAGAGCTGCTTGGCCCCCTGCATGGCCGCTCCCTGGGGAGGGGGGGGCAGCTGGTCCTCCTCTGCCACTTCCTTCCTGCGGGCCCCCGGCTCCCTCCTCAAGGCTGACCGAGCTCTGGGTTTTACACGGTGCCTCAGCCTTCCCCCAGGCCTCCCCACAAGGTCCGAGCTACTCTCCCAGGAGGAGCGATGCAAGACCCCTACCACGCCTAGCCCCCCAGCCAGACCACCCAGAACAGACTAGCTCAGGTGATGGACGGGACACGCTTGTTGGCCATCCAGCTTTGCCCAACGGGCAGTTTCCGGGCCTGGTTCCTCAGCATGGCTGCCTCTGCTAGGCTTGGGGCCTGGGGCCCGCCTCACCAGGTCGCCCAGCACAGCGTTCTTGCAGAGCCAACGCTGACAGTACCTTGTTTGCAGTTGATGAGAAAACAATGGAGACGGCGGAGAAGCTGGCGCGGTTCGTGGCTCAGGTGGGACCAGAGATCGAGCAGTTCAGCATCGAGAACAGCGCCGACAACCCTGACCTGTGGTGTGTGTCCCGTGGCCCTCGGGAGTGCAGGGGACTGCTCCCGCCTCAGTAGCCTCTACTCTCTGGGCATCAGGGAGAGTCCCCACAGAGCGGGGAGGGGAAGGAAAGATCCCTCGGGGGCAGAGGGGCCGGGAAGCAGCCCATGTGTCCAGGACACTGGGGGCTGGGTGGGCCACAGCAACTTCATCCTTAGGCGGGAACCAGTGCCTAAGAAAGCTAGTCCAGCTCACTGACCACTGCTGTGCAGGAGGCAGCTCCGGCTTGTTGCTGGTCTTTGAGTCTCTGCCCTTACCTGGGTTCCGATGACAGGCGATCCCATCAGCTGATGGTGGGGGAGGGTAGCCTGCCCCCACCCTAGCTTCTCATAGAGGGGCACGGGGCCAGGACCGGAGCGGCTGGCCTTGGTCTTGCTTCTTCTGAAGGCGGGGTGGGAGCGGCTTCCTCACCAGTCCTGCCTCCCGCTCCCATAACCCTGCCTCTTGCCTCGTCCCAGGTTCCTGCACGACCAGAACAGCTCAGCTTTCAAGTTTTATCGGAAGAAAGTGTATGAACTTTGCCCCTCAATCTGTTTCCCCTCCTCGCCGCCCGGCGTGCAGGCCGACTCCCGGGAGGGGGACGGGGTGTGTGGGGAGGCCCGACCCCCCCAGGAGGCCGAGCTGGAGGAAGACGAGGACGAGGAGGATGAGGAGGCCCCTGCTCTGGGAGAGGCTTCTCAGGCTGAAGGAGCGGCCGACACCTCTGTGGGCTCTGAGGGCAGCACCCCCACAGACGCAGCCACCGAGGACGGGCCGGCTGGCACCCCGGCCCCGACCCAGGCCACCACGGGGACCTGCTTTCCCCGAAAGAGGGTCAGCAGCAAGTCGCTCAAAGTTGGCATGATCCCAGCCCCCAAGAGGGTGTGTCTCATCCAGGAGCCCAAAGGTGAGAGCTGTGGGCTGGGCCCCTCGCCCCCTTGCTGCTTGGCCTGTCTCCCTCCTGCCTCGGCCTGCACCGTCCCCATCCTGGCTGATCTGCCCAGGCAGCACTTGACTCTCCATAGGCGTTCAGCCTTGGAGTCTCCCCGAGAGTATCTCCCCGGGGTGCCAGCTTTCAAACATTTGTGTGTGTGTGCGTGTGCGTCCATGTGCGCAGAGCAGATCTGTGTCCTGAGGGGTTTCCAAGGCTCAGGAACACATCTCCAAGCCTCTCTTCTGCAGTTCCTCTCGGTAGGTTGTCCCACCGACTTTTATCACTGCTCTCCGGTGGTGGGAGTAGGAGGCCCAGCCCCACTGCTGGAATGGAACCTCCGTCCCAGTGGGCCGCAGTCCCGCGCACAGCCACTACGCCACCGGGGCTCAGCCCTGCACCAACTTTTCTACAGCAGTCACGAGCTTACAATCCAGTCACTCCTTTGTGGTATAAGCCAGTGTCTCAAGGGCGCCCATACCTGTGAGGTAAAACTCCAGTTCCCAATCTGGAGTCAATACCTCTGCGAGGGGCTCTCACAAACCTCACATACCAGGTGCATCCAAGCCTTGCCGTGGGGAGGGGCGCGGGCTTCTCACTGTGACCTCGGGATGCTGGCTTTATGTCCCTGCTTGTGTTTGACCCGAGTCCAGAGGACAGCCCTGAGGAAGTCCATGCAGGCCCCTCACTTTGTTGCCAGCTTTGCCCCGCTGGCATTTTCTGGTGTGGAAATCATGGGTCACAAAGTGTGGACTCCAGCCCTTTCGAGAGGGGAGGCCCACCCCTGTACCACCCACCCCTGCAGCTGCACAGACAAGCAGCCCACCCCCGTGTCGGGGCCAGGCTGTCAGCACTCCCTGTGAGATGCCGGCTCTCCACCTGTGAGGTCTGCTCTTGGGCAGAGGGGGTAGTTTTGGGGGTGGGGGTGGGGGTCACAGTCCCCTGTTCTCCAGATCCATACCAGTCCCTGCCAGGGTCCTCCTGTGGCCTTGAGGGTTATGCAAATGTGCGCAGATGTCATGGGGACAGACTGGAACTCTCACGTCCTTCACACGGGTCCTGGGTGGCAGCTGAGTGTCAGAGCAGACGTGTCCTCCTTGGGGACAGTGGGTTTCTCAGAGCTGCCTGTCCTATGTGAGTGACTGAAGAGGCTTTTGTCAGAAGTCACATCCTGGTTAGGAAGCATGGATGTCGGTCCTGGGGAAAGTCCCTGGGGCTGTACCCATCCACCCAGGGAGCGGCCCTCCTGCCCTGCTGTTTGCCATGCTGGGAGGAAGCTGCCGCTGGGGGAGGGTCGGTTCCCGCTGGCAGGCCAGATGGTCCACCTGCAGATAGGCTCCATGGTTAGAAACTGGGGAGACGGGGTACACTTCCGGGTGCCTATCCCACGGTGGGGCGGACCCTGGCTACGCTCGTTTGGGCCACACCGACCTGGAAATGGCACGGCAGGGCGTGCAGATGGAAGGTGCCTGGAGTTGCTCCTGAAGGCCTTCGCTGAACGTGTACGCTTCCACTTAGCTTTTTTGTCTTCCAGTTCACGAGCCGGTCCGAATTGCCTATGACAGGCCCCGGGGGCGCCCCATGTCCAAAAAGAAGGTGAGATTCTCTTCCTCCAGGAGAAGCCGAGCATGGCACGGGGCGTGAGCACCTAGGACGACAGTCTGCCTCTCCCCGGAGCCGGCCCTCGGGGCCAGCAGGCACCAGGCTGAGGGACTTTGCTGTTGGGCAGTGAGGTGAGGGTGGGAGTTGTGTCCTGGCCCCATCCCTCTCCCAGGCAGTAGGAGCTCAGCCCGCCCTCAGATGGCCAGTATGCCGTGCAGGCGTACAGCAGGAAGGCTTGGTGAGGGTGGCATGCCTAGGAGAGCCCGGCCCAGGGCTAGCAGAGTCCGGGCCACAGTCAACCCTCCCACCTCCAGCTCAGGCTCCCAGGCCCTCCTAGGGCATACGCCCTCTCTTCTTTGGTTTGTGTTCAGGGGCCTCCTTTGTGATCCCAGAGCCCCGTGACTTGTCACTCTGGCCTCCTAGGCACGGTCTTGGCACACGGCCAGGTAGTCACAGCGATCTAGATGAGAGCTAGGCGGTTTCAGCCACCCTCCTGACCCGCCAGCCTCGGACCAGCCATCTGCACCCCAGGAGCATGGCTTCAGAGACCCTACCTACTCTACCCCCACCCCCAGCTGGGACATGGGACTGTGGGCCCTAGCTCCTCTTGCCACTGTGTGCTGTAATGGCCCACATGAGCACGTGTTGCACTCGGGGACCCTCGTGGGCTGCCAACCTTCCCAGGCAGTTCGCTGTGCCTTCATCCTGGGCATTTGGACCCTGAGCCCTTGCATCAGAGCCATTGCTTTGGAAGAGGAGGGGCCCACTACCTGCACTGAACCTACATACCTTCTCTGCCCAGAAGCCCAAGGATTTGGAGTTCGCCCAGCAGAAACTGACAGACAAGAACGTGGGCTTCCAGATGCTGCAGAAGATGGGCTGGAAGGAGGGCCATGGCCTGGGCTCCTGCGGGGGCGGCATCCGGGAGCCAGTCAGTGTGTACGTAGCCCGTGAGGCTCGGCTGTGGGGAGTGGCAGGTAGTGCCAATGCCCGGAAGAGATCCTTTTGTCCTTCCCGAGCCGGACTCTGGTCCCACGGGATTGAAGGCCAGCTTAAAGCCCTCATAGTTCTAATTTGAGCAAGAGATGCTGGCTGTCCACACGCACAGGCCCTCTGATCCTGGGTCAACTTTTAAACTGCCTCCCAGGTCCCCTCACATCCACTGTGCTCCTGGACAGTGTGTTCAGGGCTAGCGCATCTCTCACTTTGCAGGACCTGTCCCTGCCGCTGTGGGAGTGATCGTGCCCATGAGGCCCTGCGCCCCCTCACAGACCAAACTAGCCAGACCTGCATGGCATGCTCCCCGGAGCGGGGCCCTGAGGGCGCCCTTCCTGTCCGTGCCTTCCCGGTCGAGCCTGCTGAGCGGCTGACTCTCTGCTTGCCTCGACAGGGGCACTGCCTCGGAAGGTGAGGGCCTGGGGGCTGACGGACAGGAGCACAAGGAGGACACGTTTGATGTCTTCCGCCAGAGGATGATGCAGATGTACAGACACAAGCGGGCAAACAAGTAGGTATGTGCACACGGGGTGCTGGGGCCCCTGGGAGCGAGCCTGGGGCACAGGCGCTCGGAGGGCGAGGGGCGGGGGGACATCGGAGGTTTTGATGGTGAGTTTCTGCAGCCCTGGGCTCAGGAGTGGCTGACGGGAGAAACCGGGGACAGCCTCCCACTGGGGACCTGGTCAGTGGGCTGGCAGCCTGCTCCCTGCTGTGCACATGGATTGGGGCGCCCGTGGCTTCTGTTGCTCAAGTTGTCTCACAGATGACGGCCGCCCACCCTGTGCCACCAGCAGGAAACAGGCTGTTTGTTCCCCATTGGGAGTGGACTTGTCGTCCCAGGAGGGGGTGGGTGGGCGGGCGGGCCTGGATGCCAGTCCTGTGGGAATGGTGGTAGCAGGGCTCACCAAGTCCCTTCTCTAGGCCTTCAGGTCCCCTCCTCCTGAAGAGAGTGGGGCTTTGTCCCTGTGCACCGCATCCCTCCTCCCGCTGTGACTGTCCCCCTCTCCACCCCCCTCACTTTCTGCTCGAGTTTTGAGCAAAAACGTAAGAGCCTGAAGCCGGAAGCCTGTTCACAGAGGAGCTGGAAGGGCCCGCATCTGGGGGAAGCTGAAGCCACCACGTGAGACCACCGGTGGGCTCCCCCCCCCGAGGGTCTCGAGCAGCGGGCGCTGTGCGCCTCCTGGCTGGTTCCAGCCCTGCGAGCAGCTCTGCAGGGCTCTGCAGTCCATGAGCAGGCGCAGAAGCAAAAACAGTGCCTGAGCTGCTGCTGATACTTGCCCAGAGCGTGGCAGGGCTGTGACGCTTCAGAAGCTGTGCTGTTGGACAGCGCCGTGGAAGGAGCTCAAGTGGAGGATGCACCCAGGGCTGCTGCCGCCCCAGCCCAGCCCAGCCCAGCGGGCGCTCCTCTAGTGGGAGGCCCACGAGTCGCTGGATACCCGGTGCCTGCACGACTCCTCAGAAACCTTCTTGGAGTCAGTCTCCTGCCGAGCAGCTGTCAGCAGGAGCGGTGTGCAGGGCGTGGAAGTCATCTCTAGGGACCTGGCTTCCTGTGACTCTGCTTGGCCTTCCCTGGTGAAGTGTCTGCTGATGTTTTCAATCTGAGTGGGAGCCCGCTCCACGGACAGCCGAGCAGCCCGGGGCAGAGGGCAAGGGGAGGACTGTCTGCTGTATAGCACGCACCCCCACCCCCACCCCAGGCCAAACAGCCGCCGTTTTTCTTTAGCTCGGATATAGTCACCAAGCGGATTCCCAGGCTTCTGTGGTGTCGGCGGTCAGTGTCTGGTCCTGCCCAGGGGAAAGTTAGCAGGTTGGCTTTGAGGGGGATCGCCAGTCCCCGGAGCCAGCCACAGGCCTTGGGGCAGCAGGAGCAGGCTTTGCCCTTGACACTTACTTGCCCAGCTCTCTGGACACCTCTCCTGGGCCTCAGTGTCCTTTTTGAAGGGGCCCAGTGCCAACACTGGCTTTGGGTCACCGTCCCCTCCACCTTGAAGGCATATTCCATTCGCTGGGTGTGGGCACCATGCAGCTTTGCCGTCTTCTGGTCTGGGATAGTGACTACCTGGAGAGCCCCATGGACTCACAAAGGGGTGGATGTCTCCAGGCCTGGTGTCTCCTGTGGCCCGCATGCCCGCACCGCAGAGCTATCCACTCTCCAAAGCGTGCGCTCCCGGACGCAGCTCCGGGGGAGGCTTTTCCCGACTCATGCATCTTCTTTGGTTCTAGGACGCCCTGAAAGGATGGCGCCACCAGGAATTGCTGGCCAGCCACCTGGTGCTGACTGCTCATCTGTCCCTGGGACCCAAGGAGGTTTCAGTGTTTGGTCCTTGTTAACCTAGCGATGTTGTGGTGTTACAAAGGGGGAGGGTGTTGTGAATGTTGTTCATCTCGTAGCAGTTGCAATAAACGTAGAGGAAACTGAGTCCCTTCCCAGGCTCCAGGGTTGCTTTCTTGACAGCAGAGTAGTGGATTGAGAGTGGGGGATGCTCTGGTGTCCAAGGTTACCCCAGTGTGTGTGTGTGGAGGGGGGGGCACTATTCCTTAGGCCAGCTTAAGGCCCGTGTCTCTCGGGCTGAGCACAGAAAACACCTTTTTCTACTTCAGAGTCCCCCAGCTGTGGTCTGCTTCCCCCTCCCAGATTCTGGCAGAGTGGCCCACAGAGCCCTTCATTTTCTTGGGCCACCCAGGGTTGTGGGCCCCTGGGGAGGTGGCCATGCAGCACTTCGGGTGCTGCCACAGGGCCCATGGCTTCCTCTTGGTCCAGTTTCTGAGGCTGCCACCTTGCTCGGACCCCATGTCGGTTAGGGATCGCCCACATGTCGTTTGCCACCTCACGTGGTGGTGGGCTGAGGGGCAGCAGGGCCCTATTCCAGGGACTGCTCGGGTGAAGCACTGACAGGGGGGCATGCTCTGCCAGGGTCCCCTCACCTGCCCAACCAGCAGCCCTTCCCCCCAAGGTTTCACAGGTCTCTCTCCACCCCCTCCAGGGAGCGGGAGCTCACCTAGAGGAGGGAGCCAAGGGCGTCCCTGGTGCCTGAGGAGGCCCCTCCGCCCTCCCCAGCCGAGAGCCTCCTGTGCCTCCTCTTCCTGGGGCCTGCCTTGGATCTTGGCCTGGCTCCCCGAGGGCAGCACGGGTGTGTGTGTGTGGGGGGGGGGGTCGGGGGCGGTTTGCACTGAGGGCCCTGGGCACCAATGGCACCTGGGACTTCTGCTGCAAGCGTCTACATGTATATGTCCATACAGAAGTACGGGTGTGTGGTTATGCACACATTTAAACATGTATGCCTGCCTATGTGCTCGTGTGTGTGTGTGTGTGTGTATGCCCCTCTACATTCAACTGACGTTGAAGTACATTTCCATTTTGAAGGATCTAACAACTAAAACCCAGTTGTATGCAGCACAGAGCAAGACACTCGTCCTCCCTGCCCACCTCATACATCTTAAAACAATGAAAGCAGTCCCACCGTGTTCCCAGCTGGGGGTGGGAGGTGGGCAGGAGAGAGGGAGGAGAGCCTAGGTAGCAGTGGGCTTGTTTTTCCCTGGTTGGGGGAGTGGTCGTGGCTAGTCAGTCCCGCCTCCCAGCCGCCTCGTCATGTGCAACAGAACCGAACATGCCCCGTCCTGAACCCAGCGCTGCCCCACGGTGTCAGTGCACGTTGTTGTTGAAAGACGCGTTTCACCGACCGTCTGCCGGACCTGACGATTCCCGCCAGCGACCGGCCACCCCCCCCCCCCACCCCCCCTTTCTTCTAAGGAGCACTCGATTCTGGCTGTTCTTCTTTCGAGGCAGATCCTGCCCTTCTCTGGCAGACCACGGCGATCTCGGCCAGCACAGTGCACACAGGGTCCCCATTCGAAACAGTCGCAAACAGCAGTGATGAAAGTAGCAAAAGTAATTTTATGGTTGGGGGTGGCCACAATGTAACAATGTAACTGTCGGTCAACACAGTGCAAGTGCAGCGGAGACCAGTGAAAGCACTGTGGCTGCGTCTGGCACACGTGAGCCCTCGAAGTGCCATTTGCTCTGTAGCACTTCAAGGGGGTGTGTCGTTTGTGTGGGGCCGAGTGTGTGCTGGGGGGGGGGGGCTGATGGCCCCACTCAGCGACTGCACAAGAAGGGAGCAGTGCCCGGCGCGTGCCGCTGTGCTTTGAGCCCGTGCGTGCAGCCGCTGTGCCAATCCCTCTCATCGGGGCGTCGTGTTGGCCGACCCCCACCAAGCATGAAGCCCCTTCCGGGGGCGACCCCTCGGAGACAAGTTCATACGGCCAGAGACGACTCGTCCTCATCGCTTCTGCGGGGCATCCTGGCCTCCCTAGACAGATGTGTTGGTTCTCGTGGCAGTCTGCGTCGTTTTAAAGATTCCTCACCGGCACCACATTCAAATGTACGGGCTCTTCAGTCTTCTCATTCCTCGGCCATCCAGCTCACCTGCACAGGAGGAGAGGAAAACCCACGGGCCAGGTGCACCTCAGTCCTCGGGATGATTGGGCTTCACTTTAAAGTGGGGGTTCTCAACCTGTGAGTGACGACCCCCCCTTGGGACAACCCTTTCACAGGGATCGCCCAATTCATAACAGTAGCATAACGGCAGTGATGAAGTAGCAGAAATAATTTTTTGTTTGTTTGTTTTGGGGCATCACTGCCCTCTGGTGGTTGTGGGCGCTACCCAGTGCCGCCCCTGAGAGCCGCCGCTGGATTTGAACCGCCAAACCGCCAAGCCCGCGGGCCACAGTCCCGCACTCAACCACTTACGTCACCAGGGCTCAGCCCGCAAAAATAATTTTATGGTTGGCGGTTGCCACAATGTAATGTATTGAGAGGTCACGGCACTAGGAAGGTTGAGAGCCACTGGTTTAAAGAGAAGAGGTCTCTTTAAAGAAGCAGCAGTGCCATTTGTTGTTTGGCTTCTGGAGTGCTGCATCCGTGAGCATCGATTGTGGATCCATTCAAGCGAGATGAAATCCTTGACAAGTCCAGTCTCTGCTGTTTATCACGCTGTGGGTTTTCTTTACAAACCATACTGGAGGCGCAGTCTGACTTAGTTACCAGCAGATGCTGCAAGGTCCTCCCTTGACGAGTGGACAGCCTGCCCCTGCCCTGCCGCCATGGGCTTCAGGTAGTCCAGGTTCCTGGGTTAGTTCAAGAGTCCTCAGACTTTTTAAATGGGGCCAGTTCACTGTCCCTCAGACCATTGATTGGAGGGTTGGGCAATAGCTAAAAAAAAATGTTTTTTAAACTATGAGTAAATTCACTCTGGGTTGGGATGAGTCAGTGGGCTGCTAAGTAGGACAGGCAGCAGCAAGGACAAAGACACCCAGGGGGCCACATGTGGCCCGCGGGCCGTAGTTTGTTGACCCCTGGGCTATTTGCTCAGCAGAATACAGATCGATTGTCTTAAGTACAGTGAAAGGATACATTCTGATTCACCGCTCCTGACTTAAAAGCTGTACAGTGCCCCCTTGTTCTGTTTGGCCCAACAGTGACAGATTTCTTTTTTCTTTTTTTTTTTTGAGAGAGGGCATCATTGCCCTCTGGTGGGAGTAGGAGGCCCAGCCTTGCTCGTGGAGAGCTGCTGCTGGGTTTGAACCGCCAGCCCGAGTGGGCTGCAGCCCTGCACACAACCACTGCGCCACCGGGGCTCAGTCATTCCTGAGCAATTCTTTTTTTTTTTGGGGGGGGGGGGAACCATCACTGTCCTCTGGTGAGAGTAGGAGGCCCAGCCTTTGCTCCTGGAGAGCTGCTGCTGTCACCAAGTTTTTTCAAGGCTGTTAGTAGACGCGCAAAGGGCATACCACTCCATAGTCATCATCGACCGCTTAAGGCATTCAGCGGAAGCTCCGTGGGTCAGCGAACCCCATTCCCTGAAGTAAGTGCCCAGAGACACCCCGCTCCACAGCAGCCTCCTGCCCCAAAGCACTCAGCTTTACTGACTCGGGGGCTGGGAAGCCCACCCCTCTGTTCCGTACTGACTCCTAGTTCAGCTGCTGCTCCTCCGATGGCATAGCCGGCTTCTGGATCCAGGAGGGTCACTGCACAGGAGTCTCTGGTGCAGAGCACACGCTCCACTCCCGACTCTTGCAGGCAGTGAGGAACCCTCCCCCGACGTGCTTCTCAGAGGGCTTATTTTATGTGCAACAGGACGGCTGGCATTCCAGTGAATCCTGTTCACAGCCACTCATAGGTAAATCTTCCTAGCCAGACCCCTGCAGGAAGTGGTGGTTTGGCGGGAGTTCCAAGACTGGCTAGAAGATGCACATTAAATAATCCACTGCCCCCGCCCCACTTCCACAGGCGGCTGATGGTATCTGACTAGCTTCCACCTTCATAGCAACCCACAAACCACCACAGTATGGGAAACGGATAGGTTGTAGGAATAAGTGATTTTTAAAAACCCAAACCCAAGGCTGTCATGTTGATTTTGTCTCATAGCCCCACAGAGCAGAGCAAGCTCTCCACGGCTGTCCACCTCTCTGGAAGCAGATAGCACATCTTTCTTCCCGGCAGCGGCTGACACATTCACACCACCCATCTGTGCTGGGGTAGCAGCCAAGCACTTTAACTGTTGTGCCACTAAGGCCCTGGACACTCAAGCCCTCCCTCAATGCAGGAACACTTTGTTCCATTAAACTGGCATTCCATGGTGCTCACCTTCCCAACACAATCACTGAAGACAAATAATATGTGCATAAGCAAATGTGAAGAAAACTGATGGTGCCTGGCTATCAAAAGATACAGCATGGGCTGAGCCCCGATGGCATAGTGGTTGTGTGCGAGACTGCGGCCCACTGGGATGGAGGTGCAATTCCAGCTCTACGGAGCAAAGACGGGCCTCCTACTCCCACCACCAGAGAGCATTGATGCCCCCCCAAAAAACAAAAAACACACAAAAAAGATACAACATCTGGGATCTTAAAGGCTTAAAGGTAAACAAGCAGCCGTCTAACTCAGAAGCAACAAAGTCCACATGGAAGAAGCACACCAGCCTGTATGATGACGAGGTGTCGAAGGGATCAGGTCCAGGCATTAAAGAACAAAGCATCCTATCATTGTGAATGATGGAGAGTGCGCACTGGAGACCCAAAGCCCGTCTGTAGACAGCTGGACATCCCCTTACAGAAGGGTTGCAGGGAGAAGACGAGTCAATCAGGGTGCAGTGTAGCAATGATGAAACAGAACTTTCCTCTATTTCTTTATGTTTTTGTTTTTTTTTTTTTTTGGGTGGGGGGGGACATCATTGCCTCTGGTGGTCGTGGGCGCTACCCAGTGCCGCTCCTGAGAGCCGCCACTGGATTTGAACTGCCAAGCCTTCGGGCCACAGTCCTGCACTGAACCACTTAGGCCACTGGGGTTCAGCCCTCCTCTATTTCTTAAATGCAACCTCCACCCCCAGCCCCCCACTAGCATGATCTCAATTCTACCTTACAAATATGGCTAGACTAGAGGATGTACACTGGTACAGATGGGAACTGGAAACAGGTAATCCAGGACAGATGAACCCTTCAGGACCAGTGGTGAGAGGTGATAACTGGGAGGGTGGAGGGAAAGTGGGGTAGAAAGGGAGAACCGATTACAAGAATCTACATATAACCCCCTCCCTGCAGGGTGGATAACAGAAATTGGGTGAAGGGAGACATCGAACAATGTAAGACATGATAAGATAGTTTATAAGTTATCAAGGGTTCGTGGGGGAGGGAGGGGAAAAAAGCTGATACCAAGGGCTCAAGTAGGAAGCAAATGTTTTGAGAATGAGGAGAGCAAGAAAGGTACGGATGTGCTTGACATGATGGATGGATGTATGGATTGGGATGAGTTGTACAAACCCCCAATAAAATGATTTTAAAAATAATGATGATGATGAAAATCAAAGGGTACAGAGATTGATAGGTGACCAAGTGAGATACATTTAGCAATCTCCTAACTTCTGTGCACCCCCTTGGGGGTTTTCTTGGGGAAATGTATTGCTACTGGTGTTCTGCAAGGCTGGCAGTTTGATACCATTAGCAGCTCCCCGGGAAAGACAGGGGTTCCTACTCCAGTAAACTGTCGTAGGAACCCACAGGAGGGCCCCGTGAGCCCGAGCCGGCACCGATTTGATGGCAGTGATTTCCCTAGGGCTGCATTTCACACCTTCATGGCTTTATCCCAAACACTGCCTCTGCTGTCAGGGGATAGCTGCAGGCAAGTTCTCTCAGTATCACCGTAGTCTTGTCTCTGTAGGGTCCCTCCCCCAAACCAGACTCCCTGCCTTTGAGTCGATTCTGACCCAGTGACCCAAAGGGCAGGATAGAACTGCGCCTGTGGCTTTCTGTGACGGTAGCCCTTAAAGGGAGTAGAAAGCCTCATCTGTCTCCTGTCCCAAAAAAGACCCAACCGAAGCAATGGCTCTCGCTGAGCCCCGGTGGCGTAGTGGTTGAGTGCAAGACTGCGGCCCGCGGGCTTGGCATTTCAAATCCAGCAGCAGCAAGGCTCTGTAGCTCCCACGACCACCAGAGGGCAGTGAGGCTCACACCAAAAAAAAAACAAAACCCAAAGCAATGGCTCTCAAGGGGAACTCTGGGGCCAGTGAAAGTCAAGACGAGAGAGGACAGCTCCGAAGCTTGTGGTGTCATTTTGAATGTAAGGAGAACACGTATGAAGTCTTAGAGGAGACAAAGACACAACATCCAACCGGTGAGACCACCACCAGGCTGAACTGGTATTCCATAGTGTCTGTCCTTCTGAGATGCCAATCTCAATGGATTTGTCAAAGAAACTCATTCGAAGGGGCTAATTAGAATTCAGCTTTTTTTTAGGGGTGGGGCATCACTGTCCTCTGGTGGGAGTAGAAGGCCCAGCCTTGATCCTGGAGAGCTGCTGCTGGATATGAACTGCCAGCCCTGTGGGCCGCAATCCCACACACAACCACTATGCCACCGGGGCTCAGCCCTAGAATTCAGCTTTTTGTTTGTTTGTTTGTTTGTTTTTTGGGGCATCACTGCCCTCTGGTGGTGGGAGTAGGAGGCCCAGCCTTTGCTCTGTGGAGCTGGAATTGAACCTCCATCCCAGTGGGCCGCAGTCCCGCGCACAACCACTACGCCACCGGGGGCTCAGCCCAGAATTCAGCTTTAAGACCGTCGAAACTGCACTCATGAGCAGAAAGGTCAGGTAGGTTGCACGGAGGACTCCTTCACCACCACGACCATGTGCCTGGAACCCTTAGCCCATCCTTCCCGCATCCCTGGTCTTGTTCCTTCAGACTTCCTTTTCTTCCACTACTGCAAGAACATTTCAAAGGCGCGTGAGGTGAGTCTTTCAAGAAGACACAAAGAGTGCAGAATTCATGGAAACATCGGTTGCAAACTGAGATAGAGGTTATATCAACAAACAGTAGCTTCTCCTTTTGATCTATTTTGTTCCAGAATGCTTTCTGTGATTTTTCCCCGGTAGCAAGACTTTATGATTTACCCTTGTGTATATCTTTTCATAACGTGGAGAAGTTCCATTCAAAAGATTGCGTACTTACTCTCTGAATCCATTCCTGTGGCATGAGAGAAACAGAAAAAGGGGAGGTTGGGGCATCTTGGGAGAAGTGGAGGCTGTTCTGCACACTGATTGTGGGTGTGGTTACACAACTCTTTGTGAACAGGGTGGATTTTAGAAACTCAGTCTATGTATATTTCATGAAGGTAACCTGTACCCTAATATCAGATTAAGTATCTTGGATAGACTCCCGTACAATGTCAGAAAGAGAGCCATTTGTTCTGGGTTGTTTTTTTTTGGGGGGAGGGGGGCGCATCACTGCCCTCTGGTAGGAGTGGGAGGCCCAGCCTTGCTCCTGGAAAGCTGCTGCTGGATTTGAACCACCAATCTTGTGGGCCACAGTCCCGCACTCAACCACTCTGTCCCCTGATTTGGGTTTTGAGGATAAAATATTAAGCACTTCATATTCTCGAACAGTTTGCCTACATTTTTCTTCTAGATGAACTTCATTCTTTTGTGCTACTTTTAGATTTTTTTTCCCAATGATTTTATTGCGGTCTCTTACAGCTCTTATAACATTCAATACCTCACTTGTATCAAACATATTTGTACACGTGTTGCCATATTCATTTCCAAATATTTTCTGCTTGAGCCCTTGGTATAAGTTCCTTCCCGCCCCCCCCCCGCCCCCTTACTTTTAGATTTACAAGAAAAAAATGAAATGCTAGTTCAGACAGTTGCCATGTACCCAAGGCCAGCCCAGTTTCTGGCACTTGGGGTATCTTACATTAGTGTGACTGGCGGTGGCAGGCGGGCGGGCGGGCGGGCCGTGGTGACTGTGGTAGCCACCATCAAGTCCATGTTAGCTCAGAACAGCCTCATGAAGGACAGAAGCCCCTTCTCGCCATCATCCTCACCCAGCATGCCCTGGCTGGTGTTCCGTCCGCTTCTTCAAGGGGCTCCCTCTCCTCTGCGGGCCCCCTGCTTCACGAAACACGAGGCGGCCCCTCGCACACGGACCCCTCCTGGTAAAGCTGCATGCTGTGCGTGGGCGCCGGGAACCAACACTGCTGTGTCGCCTGGAGTCCACCCTTGGAGTCGGTCCTTAGTGTCCATCTTCTGTCCCAGGAACCCGAGCAAGGCCCTAAGGACGTTGAGTGAGGACGGCTCCTCTGAGCCCTCCTGTGTCTGAGACCCAGAAGGGTTGGACGGGTGCTGCACAGATGCCTTTTAGGATCGTCCGGTGTTGACATTTTTTCTCACGATTGGTCTGGGACGATGGGCTGTGGGGAGTAAAACCACAGAGCTGAAGGGCAGCCCTCATCTCCTCCTGTTCAAGGTTATTGACTTTGCTCACCTGGCCAGGTGTGCTCTGCTGTGCGAGTATAGAGAGGAACCCTCCCTACCTCCGGGGGGCAGTGTCTGCACACGGCATTCGCCGTTCTTGACCAGGTCTCCTTTCCCCTCCTTTTTCCCTTTTTAGTTCTTTGATTCTAGCACTGTCATTCAGTTCTATCCCTAGGAACTCGCCGTATTTATGCCCCCGACTCTAGAACTCCTGCCGGTGGGTTTCCAAGACGATATATGTCTTTCTGGTGGCTTTGAACTGCTGCCCGTGCGGCTCCTAGTGCAACGCATAACCTGCTGGGCCACCAGGACTCCTCCTTATCCCCGTTATTTTTAAAGACATATCCTTGCTTCTGGACACGACAAGGGGCTCCAAATTCGTCTCCATATGCCCAAGACGCTGGCCCAAGATTAGCCATTTTTCTGAGGAGGCCTCGCTCATGTTAGTGAGAAACTAAACCAGAGACCCTTGTATATGTCCAGAAAGAGCTCTCTCTTTCTCTCCCCCCCCACCCCCCCCTCCCCATTGCAGGAGCGAGGCCGTCCAGTCCACTTCAAGTCTGAGGGTCAGATGGGAGCTGAAGACTTCTCCTGACTCCCACGGGGGCTGAGGAGCAGAGGGAAGGGGGAGGGAGCCGGCAGACCACGGGCTCGAGGCTGCCGAAATGAATGCACGAGAGACTGGCTGGCTGAGCCCCAGGCCGGCAGGCTGCTGGTGGTGCCTGGGATGGGCAGGCTCTCCAACAGGAGCTCACAAGATCGAGACCCGGCAGGGGAAGGCAGTGGGCTGGCACGCACTGTCAGTCTGTACCGAGAAGGCCACACGCTGACGGCAGCCTTCCTCAAGGTTTTATGGAGGCCGTGACCGGATTAAGCGTTCTATTCTCCCCCACAGCACAGTTCTCTGTGCATTTGTCATCCGGGGTGGCTTGTGTGTGACTGGACACTATATCCCCGGCATTTCAGACACCAGCCCAGGAGGCTTCCGCGAAGGCCACGGAGCAGGGATTGTGGGCCCGCTGCAGAGGGGTCGCACTGAAGCATTGTCAAGAACCGAACACGTCAGGAGTCGAAGCCAAACACTGGCAGAGAGAGTTGCCAGAGGAGAGCCCCTCAGGCGAGAAAACGCTCAAACTACGACTGAGGAAGAGCTGCCTCGTCAACGTAGAGTCGGCCAGAATGGCCCTGATGGAGAAGAGCCCTGGGCCCCCTTTGCTGGCGAGGAAGGCCTCGCGGAGAGAAGAAACGGCTGTGTGCATCAACTGAGATTGGAACCTGAAATGCATGACAAAGGAATCTAGGAAGATGGGGCGCTGTCGGAAATGAGATGGAATGCACGCAGATGGCTGTTCTAGGAGTCATCTGAAATGGACGGTGTCGGCCATTTTGAATGCGCAGTCCTATCGTTTCCTCTGCTGAGAGAGACAGACCCAAGAGGCCTGGCACTGCATTCGTCGTTGAAAGGACACGCCGAGATCCATCTTGAAGTGCTCTTGGTGACAGGACAATGTCTGTCTGCACACAAGGACACCCACATCAATACCACTGGGGTTCAAGGTTAGGCACTAATCACTAAAGCTCGGGATGCAGGCCTTGAAGGATTCTGCCAACTTTTTCCGTCTGAAATGGATCAAACGTACAAAGATGTACGCGTAATTATTGACAGCTGGAATGCAAAAGGTCGAAACAAAGAGGGAGGAGCAGTCATTGCTGGAACATAGGACCTTGGTCATAGAAACAAAGCTGAAGATCGCATGATGGAATTTTTGCAAGACCAACGACTTCTTCATCGCAATGACCATTTCTTCAGCAACGCCAGCAGTGACTATACATGTGAACTTCTCCAGACGGAATACACAGAAATCAAATGGACCACATCTGTGGGAAGGGAGGCTAGAGAAACTGTGTCGGCATTTAAAACCAGACCAGGACCCAACTGTGGAACAGATCATCGATTGCTCCTGTGTGAGTTCAGGTTGAAGCAGAAGAAAAGCAAGTCCATGAGAGGCAAAATATGACCTTCTCAAGAACAGATGTGACACCTCAAAGACGAATGACAGAAGACCTGGAGTTCTAGATGGACACCGAGAACATCATGAAGAGAGTAAAAGGGCATTTAAAAGGCAGGAAAGAAAAAAAGGGCCACGTGGACGTCAGAAGAGACTCTAGAACTTGCTCTTAGTCAAAGAATAGCTAAGGCAGCGGGAAAAAGGGTGAGGTCAGAGAGGTGAACAGAACATTTCTTTTTTTTTTTTTGGGGGGGGGGGGAGCATCACTGCTCTCCGGTGGTGGGAGTAGGAGGCCCAGCCCCACTGCTGGAATTGAACCTCCGTCCCAGTGGGCCGCAGTCCCGCACACAACCACTACGCCACTGGGGCTCAGCCCAAACAGAACATTTCTAAGGGCAGCTCGAAAGCACAAAGCAAACTGTTATAATGTGCAAAGACCTTGCGTGATAAAGCCAAAATGGAAGGACGTGCTCAGTATATCTTCAACTAAAGAATTAAATTAAAAATTCAGACCTCGGCTGAAAGATTCTACAGGCAAATGCTGAACGATGCAGGCAACATCAAAAGATGATGGAAAGAATGTGCAGTCATTGTGCCAAAAAGGATTCATTGACATTCAGCCATTCAAGAGGAAGCATATGAGCAAGAACTGAACGAAGCTGCCTCAGCCAAAAGCGAGACCGCAGGAATTGATGGGATACCAACCGAAAAGTGTTTCAACAAGCTGATGACGTACTGGGAGCACACATTGGCCTGTGCCAAGAAATGTGGGAGAAAGCGACGTGGCCAACTGACTGGAAGAGCTCTTTATCTGGACCCAAATTCTAGAACGGTATCATTGATGGCATATACATAAAATTTTGCTGAAGATCATCCAGCAATGGCTGCAGTCATACATTGACAGGAATCTGCCAGGGGTTCAGGCCGGATCCAGAGAGGATGTGGAACAAGGGGTATTAGTGCTGATTTCTGATTGGCTGAAAGCAGAAAATGCCAGGAAGATGTTCACTTGTGTTTTATTGACTATGCAAAATGTGTTAGTCTGTGTAGACCAGAGAAACAAAATGCATACACATGCCTATGTCTATAAGGGAGAGGTGTTTACACAAGAGCAATTGAACATTGAGAAAAACATCCCAACCCAGGCCAGTCCAAGGTCAGTCTGATATTAGCCCATATGTCCGACACCAATCTATAAAGTCACAAAACACATTCAAAAACGCCGAATGGAAGACGATCACAAGCCAGATGGATAGGATGCCTTTGGATCCAGTGGCATTGTAAACATCTCAGCGCTGGCAGGGGTCTCCCCGTGGCTCCTCCAGTTTCCAGGGCTCAGGGTCTATGGGCATGCTGCCATGTGTCTTGTCAGCTGCAATGTCTCCCAGGAAATCAGCCTTGTGTCTTGTCAGTAGAGCGTCTCTAAGGGACTGAGGAGTGAGTCTCTCACCTCCAAGGGGGAAATACTGCCGGATTTCCCAGAATTCTCAGGAGAAAGTCATATGTCCACACAGAGGTCTCATTGACTATCTCCAGATTGACAGGCTCGACTCCACCCTACCCTCTTCATCCTCAAATTGGCATCCGATTAGGGGACGGCCACACAAAGGCATCCGACTGTGTGGATCATTAAAAACTGTGGGGTTGAGCCCCAGTGGCGTAGTGATTGCGTGTGGGACTGGGGCCCATGGGCTTGGCGGTTCAAATCCAGGAGCAGCTCTCCAGGAGCCCATGAAGAAGAAGAAGGAGAAGGAGAAGAAGGAGAAGGAGAAGGAGAAGAAGAAGGAAGTCCACTTCATCCCATTTCACAAACTGAGGACAGGCTTGAGGAGAAATGGGGATACACGAGCACCTCACGGTGCTCCAACCGGAAGTAGAATCGGCGAGTTCTAGTGCCGCTGCGAGACAAGAAGTGAGGGGACCAGGTCCGTGGACTTCCACAAGAACAAGCCCATCTGTTCTGGAGGAAGTGCAGCCCGGGGGCTCCTCAGAGGCCAGGGTGCTGAGACGTCACCTCAAGTACTTTGGACACGTTGTCAGGAGAGACCAATCCCGGGAGAAGGAGGACATCACAGGCTTGATAAGGGGGAGGGGCAGAGTGCAGTGAGGAAAGAGGAAGGCCGTGGACTGGATGGATGGACACGGAGACGGCAGCCATGGGCCGGGGCATAGGCACCAGAGCGGGGATGGTCCAGGGCTGTTTCGTTCCGTCATGCATTGGAACCGGCTTGATGTCACCGAGCAACGTTCCTCCCACGACTGTTGGGCTCTTTCACAAAAGATCTATCACGGGGTTGACCACACCCACTAGATGATGTCACGGCAGTGTCCTGGCCACCCAGTTGACATAAAACCATCCCAGGGGCCTTTGTGGCCATCTGTACTCTGGTGTCAATTTCAGGATTGGGAGCGTAGGGGTAGAAACTAGCCTGTCAATCTGAAGAAAGCCAATGAGACCTCTGTGGGGGCGTGGCTTTCTCTGAGAATTCTTGGAAATATGACTGTAGACCCCGCCCCCCCCTCCAGAGGGGCTCAGTCTCTTGGAGATGCTCTTTCTGACAAGACACAAGGCTGACTCCCTGTGAGACATCCCAGAGGAGAAGCCACCTGGGCTCACCCTGATGGAACCAGACCTCTGAAGCCAGAAAAGCCACGTAGAGACTCCTGCCAGCGCTGAGATGCTTCTATCATCACTGGACACACAGACTCTGCACCCACTGGCCTGTGATTCTCCTGACGTCATTGCATGTGCCTCGTGAGGCTGAAGAAGACTTTATAGACTGGTATCGGACATATGGGCTAATATTGAACTTGTGGGCTTGGACTGGACTGGGCTGGGATGCTTTCTCAACGGCCCATTCCTCTTGTCTATAACCCTCTCCCTTATACACATATGTGCATTTATGAATTTGTTTCTCTAGTGTACCAGGACTCACACCGTCTTGGAAACCAAATCTGGGGAGGACAACTTTGAGGCAAACTGAGTGACATCAGTCTTTCTTATCCAAGTAACATCTCACCTAACCCGAGCCCAGACACTTTGCCCTCGAACACACTTTGTGACTTAAGGCCCAGAAACGGTGTTTCGGAGCCCATCCTCCCCCGCCTCTGCCCTGACCACACCTCCAAGTGCCCCAGCTCTGGGTCCCACCCCTCACCGTGCCTGCCCTGCCAGTGGCAGTTTGATCCCTGTGCCCCCTTTTTTTTAACTTGGCCCACAAGAGGTCTTGTGGAGATTCTATTATATTGAGGGTAAAATAAATCGTAAGTCACATAAAAAGAGCACTTTTTGTTTTGTTTTGGTTTTTTGGGGGGCATCACTGCTCTCCGGTGGTGGGAGTAGGAGGCCCAGCCCCACTGCTGGAGTTGAACCTCCGTCCCAGTGGGCCGCAGTTCCGCGCACAACCACTACGCCACCGGGGCTCAGCCAAGAATTATATTTCAAAAAAGGAAAAGAGGACTTTTAAAAAACATCATGCAGGACGTTGTCCAACTGACTTTCTTTTTTTAATAATTAGACATTTCAAGCATTATAAGAAAAATCAGGAGAGAGAACCAGACACGGTCACATCAGCACATTTCCAACAGAATGTCCCTTGAGTCAATTAAAAATGCAAGAAAAATAGCTTCAATTTTTTTTTAAATTGTTTTTTTTAAAATATTTTTTAAAAATGCATGTTTTCAAAAAAAATACATGTTCTCTGTACAAGATACACTACAGTAAACATCGAAAAATCATATGATCCCTTTTATAAACTGTCATTCTTTTATTTCTTTTTGGGGGGCTGCCTCTGGTGGTCGTGGGCGCTACCCAGTGCTGCTCCTGAGAGCCGCCGCTGGATTTGAACCGCCAAGCCCACGGGCTGCAGTTCCGCACTCAACCACTTATGCCACTGGGGCTCAGCAATCCCTTTTATTAAATCAAAATTATTTAATCCACACTGTGGTTGATACTAGATTTATTTATTCATCTAGTTAATTTGAGAAATATTAAGAAAATATTTAAAAGAAAGAAGCGGGCTGAGCCCCAGTGGTGTAGTGGTTGTGCATGGGAATGCGGCCCACTGGGATGGAGGTTCAATTCCAGCTCCATGGAGCAAAGGCTGGGCCTCCTACTCCCACCACCTGAGGGGAGTGATGGCCCCCCTCCAAAAAAAAGAAAGAAGCAACAAACACCTTGGAATTAAAAAATAGTCACATTTCTTATACGGCTTAATGTTCCATGGTGTTTGTTAAAAGTTATACCGAGTTTCTTTTTAATCTTAAAAATAGCAGTCATTCATATTTCTGAGATAATAGAGAAAAGTTTCTTGTTTGGGGAGTGGGTGCTTGTCTTGGGAGTGGGCTCGGCCACCAGGCATAAGCCCCCACCCACCCACTGACCCCTGCAGACTGTCCCCCCTGTACTTTGCTCTGGGGCCAGGCCCCACCCTCCCAACCCCAACTTCTCCCTCTCCACCCAGGGGTGCTCCTCGGGATTGGTGGTGCACCCTGACATGCAGCCCGTCACCCCCCACACCCCTGCTGCCTCCCGTGTTGGGTTAAATACGGCGACAGGGCCACTCACCGGACAGAAGCCCCCATTCTTGTCATCACTGATGCTATGATGGACCTGCCCTGATGCACAGCCTGCCCGCAGGCCTCGGCTCTTCCACTCATGACTGTCCTGGCTGCCCGCCCCTCCTCTGAGCCTGTCAGAGCAGGGGTCTGACTGGCCAAGTTGCCCCATTCTCCTGGCAGCCCTTCCAGATACGGCCCCGTCCGGCCTCTGCTCCCCCAAGTGCACCCCTGCTCCCCCCTCCACCCTACCGCCCGTCAAGCTAGGCTCCCCAGAGACCGGCCTGTCTCGCCCGGGCTGCGGCCGCCTCCCCCTGGCCTGGAACTTCACTCCCAATCTCTGGCATGAATCAAGCAGCAAGTGGAGGGCTGTTCTTTGCACCAAGTCTGGGGTCCTGGCAACTCTTCCTCTGTCCCTGCCCGGGCGGGGGTGGTGTAGGGGTGGAGGTGGGGCAACTAACTCCAGGCAGACGCAGGCCGAGCCCCAGCTTTGGGGGCAAGGGTGGTGCTAGGCCCTCCCCTCTGGGGTGACCCTGGGCGAGGGGGTGAGGGGGAGGAGGTCCGGTTAGGAGGAATTCAAACCGTCCTGTTCATCGGAAGAGCTGGTCTTACCTGAGAGCCCTGTTACGACATGTCGTCTGTCGAAATGGAAACACAAACGTATAGATACACGATCACAGACTTCCCGGAGAGTTCCACGCCCACCTCGTTCGTGTAAGGGTTCCTTGGGGAGCGGCAGGGTGGCTAAGGCGGCCTGAGAGAGAGAGAGCTGACAGTCGCTGCTGAGCCCGGGCCTCCTGTCCCTGGAGTCCAAGCACCTTCAGGACCAGGAGACCCAGGCCGGGCAGGCTGACTGCAGAGCCCGCCCCGGGCGGCCGGTCCTCACACCCTACAGGCAGGCACACATACCCTATGCCTGCATGTTATCATGTGCACACACGGACATGTGCACACGCGGGGAGCTGGGGCCTTGGGCCTGGTTCCCAGGGGCTCCAACTCTGTGGTCTTCTGCCCCTCCCTCTGGACCCCAGGAGGGGGCGCTCACGAGCTGAGCTTGCTCCACATTGGGTACAGGGGAATGCTGACTCTGGTTCTTGGCGCTCCTGGTCCAGGCGTCCGAGGTGAGCTTTCAGATGTGTGAGGTCGACTTCTGTTCCCGAAGAGACTGCTGGGATGTAGCTGGGCCCCCAAGAACTGCTGGATGTGCGTCCTCTCCCCTCGCCTGTCCTCGCTGTGCCCTGTGACTGGACCCCGCGATCGGCCCCTCAAAGCCTCCATTGTGTCATCTGCAAACCTGGAAGCTGACCCTTCCTACGGCCGGGAGCCTTAGCAGCAGCCCCGCACCCTGCCCGTCTCTCTGCATGTGAGGACGCGTCACTGACTGGACCCCGGCCTCCGGAGCTGGGCAACGGTGCGCTTCTGTCCGTCACCCAAATGGGAAGAAGGAATGTGTGAGACAGTCTGGATAACGCATCGTCTTCCGTTCCAAGCGTTCATGGTGGCTACCAAAAGGTGTACAGACCCAACTATCATGGTCCCAATGAACCCCTCGGGGCCAGTAGTGAGAGTGGCGTCACCGGATGGGTGGAGGAAGGTGGGGTGGAGAGGGGGAGCCCATCACAGGACCGACACATAACCTCCTCTCTTGAGGACGGACATCGGAGGAGTGGGCAAGGGGAGATGTCGGGCAGTGTAAGATACCACAAAACAATAGTGCTTTATGAAACAATGAGGACTGGGAGGGGAGGGGGAAGAGGACGGAGGGGGAAGGACGAGAAGCTGATATCAAGGGCCCGAGTGGAAAAGCGGGTATTTGGAGAAGGTTAACGGAAGCAGGCATGTGAAGGTGCTCGGCACAGTATATGCGACGATGTCGTGTGAAAAGCGATGTACGAGCCCCGAAAAAAAAGTGTGCGGGCTGGCGAGTGGAGCTGGTCGGCACCTTGTGTAGGGCAGAACAGAAGCCGCTCCGGGAGATGGCCTGCCACGAAAGGGCACCCTGACCCCGGCGACGCATGCGCCGAGCCTCCCCTTAGATGAGACACCGCGGACAGCATCTGCCCCCAAAGCAACGTCAGGAAGGGCAGGACGAGGCCCGAAAACTGGGTAAAGGGCCAGTTGGGAGCCCAGGGTGGGAATGGGGAGGGTGGTGGCAGTGTCGGTGGGGACGATAGCCAGTGTCCCAGGACGAGACGGCATGTCCGAGCAGCTGGAGGGAAAAGGCCGCCAACTTGCCCCTAGAACTGTCTCTTGGGTCCCGACGACCTGAGCCGTTTCCCAGCGTTTTCTGGTGTGAGCGGTTCCCAGCATCCAT
>PVJH01027985.1:0-27933 GCA_004026705.1 Nesogale talazaci
AATGTCGGGAAACAGAGCATTTATGATTTTTGTTGGATGAAAAAACAAAAACCGTGTTTTCTCTGTACATGTTGCCCAGTCAACAACAAAAGTTAGAGAAATAGGCAAAAGTGCATCCAAGAGTAACAACCTAGAAAAACCTGGTCAACCATTTCAGAAGGGATCTTACCTTCAAGAGCTGATGATATTCAAGGAAGAACCCCAATGAAGGTATAAAACAGGGCTCTGGGAATCGATAGATCAGGAAGTGGGTGGTTTCATCAAACAGATGCAATTCTGTAGCACTCACACATCTACGCCAAAAAAGTTTGGGAGACAGCTCAGCAGCCGTGGTGTGAGCCTGGATTCTCCAGAGAAGCAAAACCACTCCTGCTTGTAGGCGAAGAAATATTGAAAGAAATTTTTATCAAGAAATGGTTTCAACAGTTGTGGAAGTAGGTAACTCTGGTCTGGTTCAAGTCTATAGGTCTGCTGTAAGCTGGGGGCTTCTCTTGACTCAGGTCACAGTCGAGCAACAGGAAGCAGGAGAGCCATGGGCTGGTGGACACAGGTAAATGGATCCGAGGTCAGCGGTTGCCTGACAGTGCCTGGGAAGGGCAAGCAACAGGAGCTCGATGAACCGGATGTAAGAGATATATCCAAGAGAAGGCAGAGGGACAAGAGATCTCTGCCCAGGCTCTTTCTCTTATAAAAAGGTCACACCCCCAAGGAGGAGTCATAGCCCAAAGGACAGGTTGGTTTCACTCCTACCTCTTCCCCCAGGTATAAACTGACCATCACACTAGCAGACTTGAAGAGATTCACATGTGTGTCCACCCAAGAGGATGCAGAAATGATTGAAGAAAGTGATTGATAGTAGGTGGCCCCACTTCACAGGCAGTGCTGTTGGGTAAGCACTGACTGCTCACCATGACAAGAGGTTGGCAGTTAAAACCCACTAGACTCTCTGAAAGATGACACTGTCAGCTCCCCTCAAACTTCACACCCTTAGAAACCCCCTAAAGGGCTGCAGTGTGTGGAAATCAATTTGAGGCAACAGATGTGGGGGTACCTTATGAAAGAAGGTCACTGTTCTTCTCAACCTCAAGCTCTGGGCATTTCCTCTTGAGCTGGCTGAAGGCATTTGGTTTCCTTCCACATAAAACTCTATATAAAGACTTTATAACTCAATGCCAGAATGTGTCACTTGATCTCCACCTGGATCTTACCGCTTTGAAGCGAAACTATTTAAGAGACTCGTCAAACTATTTAAGAGGTCTGATAAACCGAGGCCCATGGGTTCAATGGAGTCCTGAGCCTGCTTTTGTACAACTTAAAAGCTAAGGGTGGTTTTTTTATTTGTTTTGTTTACATTTTGAAAGGATTGTGAAAGGTGGAGTGGAGGAAGGAGTATAGCCACAAAGAAACCCGTGTGCTAAAGACCCTTTGAATGCGGCCCTGGAGACCGAAAACATGGAGTTATTTGGCCCTTCACAGACAAGCTCGTTGGACCCCAGACCATCACTCTCTTCTTTCCCCTGAGCACATTGCTGTCAAGCCTCAGAAACTGCTTACCAGCAGCTGACTGCTGGCTCATTTACTGATGGAGGTCTAGTGTCTAAGAAGACATGCCCTGTCCAGCTCCAGAGATGACTCTGTAAATACTTATGGAATGGATACATGAAGGACTACACGGGCATCAGTGGTCTAGGAAACAATACACCATGGACACCCTTCCCCAAAAGAAAGTCCAAATTTGTATTGGAAAGTGTACAGCCACATGCTCCTTGGTAACAAAGATGGTGAGGCTTTGTCTCACGGGACTTTGAGCATGCTGACAGGAGGACTAATCCTTACAGAGAGAAGCACGCCTGGTGAAATAGAGACCCAGCAAAGGTAGAAAAGAGAGAGACCCACAACAAGATGGATTGACACAGCGACTACAACAACAGACTCAAAGACAGCAAGAATTGTGCAGACAGCGCCAGAGCAGGCAGTGTTCTGTGCCGTGACCCCAGAGGTTGCTGGAACCCAGAGCCCCTTAGCAGGGCCTAAGAATAAGAATAGTATCGTTGACTTTAAAGACAACATCGAGAGAATCTGTTGCTTTAAAGTTTGAGGTTTAGAGATTATTTCTAGATAATCATTGCTGAAACTGGTTTGACTTCAAAGGTTTCACATGTTTGTCTTTTAACGTCATCAATCTCTGTGTGTGTGTGTGTGTGTGTGTGTGTGTGAATCCACAAATCCAGGTCTATTTAAAAACACACCCATACCCCTTATTTTTCAGCAGCCCCATCTAAATGTGAAAGCTCCTCTTTCCTATCCCCTTGGAGAACTGCTGAAGCCAGTCTCCGGGCTCCTATCAACCTGCCCTGGGTTGCATCTCAGGAGGAGTGGGCGGGGCCTATCAGGAGTGTGAGCATCATAGCCTTCTGGTTCCCGGGCTCCACCTATCTTTGGAAGCAGCCCCTGAGCTATCATTCCTCTAAGAACTTCTTAGTCACTAATCCACCTCCCCTCGAGAGGTGTCTGCTCCCTATCTTTGGCTCTCAGTCTCCTCAGATCTTTCTCTCCATGCTCTAATCTTTCTTGGTCTTAAAGGGGAAAGTGTTCCCCTGGATTCTTTGGGGTTTCTATTCCCCAGTCCCAAAAAGCCCCTGGAAAACCTTCATAGAACCTTGGGGATCCACACTGCAAGGCTCAAAGACCACTGGGTAGGTGGTGTGGTCACCCTCTGGTAGATGGCAGACCTGTCTTGAATTCCTAGTGGCTCAGGCCCCTACTGGGTGACCTCATGTGAAAGAATGCCTTAGTCTTGATCTCCTCCCACTCAAACACAGGTAGCACCATTCCCTGGCCTGACAGTGATAAGAATTACCTGGAATAATATGGAATGTAAGCTCTGTTAAGACAGGGTTTTATAGTGTTGCATCCTGAGAACAATTAGAGGAAATATTACTGAAGGTAAGACCAATACTCTACTTTCAAGGATGATGTGTGATTTTCCAGTCTTGAAATATGTTTAGAATGGAGCACCTTGTAAGCGTACATCAAACCCCAAAGAGATGGCCATTAAAACAAGACTGAAATAATTTCTCTCAGATAAATCCAAATGTAGACCAGTGTACCGTGGTCATTCCACACCATCAGATAGAAGTGGATAGTTCCTTCTTTATTGGAAGCCCTGGTCATAGGGAGGCTTACGTGTTTAGCTGCTCTCCACCAGATTCAAGCCCAGCAGCCCTTCTGAGGGAGAAAGATGAGGCTTCCTGTCCCTGTAAAGATGTAGTGTCAGAAAGCCACCAGGGCAGTTCTACTCTGCCCTATGGGGCTGCCAAGGGCCAGGATCAACGCTGGGGCAGGGCCTGAGTCTGTAGCATCACTCTCTAATAATAATTTGTTAAATAACCCACATTCCAGCATGCTAGTTGAAAACTACTCTGGGTGATACCCCATGGGAGATTTGTTTTGAATGGCCTTCTGGGTTTTCCCATCTGTTCCCAGGGTGATTCACACACAGACAACATAGCCTACAACACCTAACTGAGAAGAGGTTCCTTTCTTTAAAAAGGGGGCAAAACCTTCAGGGTTTTTGTCAATGTTCTTTTTTACATGGTCTATTTCCTACATGTTCCGTATGCTCGTCCATGGAAGAGGCACAAAACAAAACAAAGCAAGGTACAGCTCTTTGCTTTTGCTGTCTACTGTTGTGGAATTTTTGTTGCTAACAAAGTGAGGGGCTGTTTCCAGAAACTAGAAAGTTGACTAGATATGATGAGCCAGGTTGGTGTCATGATGAAAATGCTTGGCTGCCCAAGAAACCGGCCATCCGCTCCATGGGAGGGAGGGGGGCATCTGCTCTCAGGGAGGCCGTGACCTCACATCCCCTGGGGAGGGGGGTTCTTCCATCCTGGCAGGTGACTCAGAGTTGAAATCAAATGAATGGTAGTGGGCTGGGTTTGCTGCCTTACCAGAAATCGCCATGAGGCCACTTCCAGGTCGAGGACAAAGCACTTGGCTCTGACTGCTGCCATTTCCCAAGAAAGGGAGGTGTTTACTTGGCAGGGAATTCTGGGAAAGCCAGGCCCAGTCGTGATCCCAGATCCAAAGTCCTGAGAAGCCAGCACTGCCAGCAGACACTATTGAAGCGTGACTTCTTGCAGTTCTCCTCTCTGAGCAGGTAAGCATAATGCTTAACCTGGTGGGGCCCTGGGGTCCCTTGTCGCCCTGAGTTGGCAGAGCTGAGACCCATCTGTGGGTCACAGGGAGTCGACAGAAGTATGTGGGGACCTAGACCCAGCGGCAAGACATAGTTGTGAACTTTGTTTACCCTCGATCTTGGGGCTGCTCTAAGACCATCCCTCTCTCTGGACCTGGGTGTTGGCATCTTCATGACATGGGGTGTCACCAGGTTCTCAGGGTCATTTCTGATTCTGACACTGTGGTAGAGAAGGGCATCCTGAACCCCTTTGACCCCACCTCCTTTCCTGTGTAGATAGTCCAGCTCTCCCAAGGGGGGAGGGGAGGCGAACATTGCAGCCCCTGTTGACTTGGCCCAGGACCCTGCCCCCAGAAACCCTTGCCCTCATGACTAGTGTAGCAGACACCTGGGATTCCTGGGTCACCAGCAGGGTTGGGAGGTGACACTGCCTCCCTGGATAGGTGGACAGGTCCAGTCACGGAGAAAGGAAATGAATTGCTTCGAGCCTCCAGTTCTCCCAGAAACACAAACCCCTGTGTTCAGGAAGTCACTGCCTCGGTAGAAAAATGCTCCAGGCTCGTGGTTTTCCACAGCAATCTAATGATGCGATGAACCAGCATGTGGGGTCAGAGAGCTGCCTCCATGCGGGCTCCCTGCCGCTGTCCAGGCTTCCTCTCTCTCTCTCTCTCTCTCTCTCTCTCTCTCTCTCTCTCTCTCTCTTTCTCCTCCTTACTCTTTCTTCTCTCCTCTCTACACTGTTTTCTGTTTTCTGGCCTTCCATTCCCTTCACCTCTTGTCAGACCCCTTCCCCTCGCCACACCTGGAAACCCACTGTTATGGATTCTAACTCATTATAACCCTAAAAGACAAAGTAGCACCTTTTCCTTGCAGTTCTCCAGGCTACCACGTCTTTTCCCCTCAGAGCAGCTGGCTGCTTTTGAACGGCTGACCTTGCTGCTTTTAGGCCATATCAAAACCCAAGACACAGCCAGGACAGCAGTGATCCACTCCAGGGATCCACTCCTCAGCTCTAGTGGATTCCAAGCCAGGTGGGAAGAGGCCAAAGGAGGTCGGCAGAGAGGCCAGTGAGCACGGCAGGGTTGGGTTTGAAATCAGACCTCTCTGGGACTCTTGGGACCCATTCCCAGAGGCCTATGGACAGGTGACTCAGATGGCCATCATCATGTCTGGGTCACTCAGCAGTTTGGCAGAGACAGAACTGGCAGCTGGGGAGCCTCCATCACTTGTTGCAACCACAACGGTCCCAAGTGGCCACATGGAGGTCCCATGACAGGCTTCTAAGACTCTGAGGCCCCTGGTTTTTCCCTCCACCTAGAGAACCCAGCCACCAACTTTTGAGCCTTTGAGTCAACCTGACTCCTGTGAGTCCTGGTGTGTGGAAGGAGAGCTACACTCTAGGGTTTCCAGAGCTGTGGTCCTTGGGGAGCAGATGTTCAGGGACTGTGCTAGTGGCTGCAGAGAAAGTGCCCTGGCCTTTTCACCAAACCTCACCAAGGCTGTCCATGTGCAGGAACTTTCTGGGCTTCCTCTCCTCTGGCATGGGACAGCTGGGTCCCTGACCCGGCCACATGGTTTGTGGCTGAGAGTTTGAAAGAGACTCAGATCTGCTGAACTGGTTGTCAGCTCCTTAATTGGTTCTGCTCCCTGGGCAGAGGGTGACAAGGAGAGAGGGCCCCCTGCTTTCTGATCCCCTCTGAATAGGAGGCCCCCTCATGGGTCAGACTTTTCACACCGGCTCCAAGAAAGTGGCTGGCAAACCTGTCCCTTCCTCTCCTCTGCTGTTTGACTGTGGGCAAGTCCCTGTCCCTCCCTGTGTGCTTGATCTCTTCCCTGGGGAAACCACAACCATGACAGCATCTACCTCTGAGGATGGGATGGAGCACAGCATCTAGGCCTGAGAGGTGGTGTCCCAGAAGCCAGGCTGACCCATGGGGGAAGGGGCAGCTGAGCAGGGAGTCACCCCAGGCCCAGGGACTGCAGTGGGCATGTGGGCAGGGCGCTGACTAGGCTGTCGTGACATAAAGCATCTTTGTTTTCAGAGTTGAGAATGGCGAGGATGTCGCCTGTCCTGGTTCTGGGTCTCCTGATGACTGGGTTCTGTCCCATAGTCCTGTGCCACTCAGACCCCACACTCAGTGGGTTGAGTCAGACCCAGGGAGACAACCAGACCCTGCTGGATGACCTCAGCTTCGTCGACAGCAACACCGACTTCGCCTTCTCCCTCTACAAGAAGCTGGCCTGGAATGACCCCAGCAAGAACGTCGTCTTCTCCCCCATAAGCATCTCTGTCGCCTTGGCCCTCCTCTCCTTGGGGGCCCGGGGCCCCACCCAGACAGAGATTTTCGACGGCCTGAAGTTCAACCTCACGGAGACCTCGCAGGCTGAGATCCACCAGGCCTTCCAGCACCTGCTGCATGTCTTCAACCAGCCCAATGACCAGCTGGAACTGAGCATGAGCAGCGCCATGTTTGTGAGCGAGGCACTGGATCTGCTGGGGGCGTTCCAGGAGGACTCAAAGTCACTGTACAGGGCTGAGACCATCAAGGCTGACTTCCAGGATGAATCCTTGGCCATGAAGCTCATTAATGACTATGTGGAGAAGAAAACCAATGGCAAAATCCCGGAGCTGATCAACAGCATAGACCCGGAAACCATGATCATCCTGGTGAATGCAATCTTCTTTAAAGGTCGGTGTGAACTGGGGTAGCCAGGGAGTGATGGGGAGGGGCAAGCTTCTCATTCTAAAGCAGAGAGGTAATTTCGGTGCTGACTGAATGAACTGTGATTGCTCGAAGCCTGGTGAGAGCAGGAATCTCCCATCACACCATGTCCATGAGCCATGCTTTCCCCTTGGGGGCAGGTGCAGGACAAATGTAGACATCTTCACTCACTACCTCTCAGTCAATTTCAAGGCTGAGAAACCCTGTAGGGCAGGATGGATTGTAACTCTCTACGGGAGTAGAAGGCTTCATTGGTGGGTGACAGGTGGGTTCAAACCACTGACCTTGAGGCTAGCAGCCCAACACATAGCCACTATGCCACCAGGGTGCCTGCATCTAGCCATCATTCCAGGAAAGACTTCATTGTCCATGATCAGCTGGTGCCATTGGGCATGTAGTAGAATCAGACATGGGGCGCGTGCATGTGCACCCAGTAGAACTGCTCTGGGGGGTTGTCCAGACAGTGACCATGGGGGGTAGATAGAGGGGCCATCCCTTCTTCTGAAGCACCCTCACTAGGCTTAGCCCTTCAGCCTTTCAACTAGTGGTTGAGCTCTTATCCATAAGTGCCACCCAGGACTCTATCCCAATACTTCTCCTCTTTGATTCCCAACCAGCCCATGCACCCCTGCCTCTCCTGTCTCTCCTGTTGGACCGTGAACGTTCTCCTTGAGCCATTCGGGTTCTTAAGACCTGAGAGCCAGGCAGGAGGGGGAATCCTGCTCATCGCGGGCTCAAGACCACCTGCCAGGGCATCCGTGCTTCTCTCGTCCCCTCCTCCCCTGGCCTGCACCCGTCTGCTGGGTTCTCACTTTGTCCCTTGCTCCAGTTAGGCTTCCAAACACCGCCCACTGGTGTGTGAGGGGACCTGGTCATTCCCACAGCTGTGGTTTCCACACTCAGGAAGTCCTACATTGAGTGTGCTCCATCTGCTCTGATGTCGGTCACTTTAGGGGAACACTCAGTGCTCCATAAGTATTAGTTCCTCCTCTTCTCGTCGTCCTCCACATGTGATCCAATTGGCTCAAGAGTAAGCACCAAAACCCTCCCATCGAATTATCCGACTCAAAGATCCCTGCCTCGGGCAGCACAGCGCGGCTGCCCAGCACCCCCATGGCTGTAAATCTTCACGGGAGCAGACAGCCTCTGCTTCTCCCACAGGGTAGCTGGTGGGTTTGAACCACCAACAGTTCAATTAACTGCCTCCTGTAGACCCCACTAAGCCCCCAGGCCTCCTTAGCTGACCTTGATTCCGACTCATAGTGATGCTGTCGGGCAGGGTAGAACTCCCCTTTCTGGGTTTCCCAGGCTGGAGATCTGTAGGAGAATAGACATCAGCATGCTAGTCATTTTGGGGGGTCATTATACATGCCCCAATTGTGCAAGGTGAAGACTGTATATTGACCTGCAACAGAGGACACTGTGTGTCTGCAGAGAAGGGAGTTAAAAACCTTGTCACTGGTGATCCAGGATGTAACCGACTACACCACCGTGGTTCCATCTCACATGATGCTAGATCTTCGTGGTTCACTTTAGGAGAGGAGGTGAGGGGGAGGAGGGTGGAGACCATAAGTCCAAAAAAGCAGAATAAAGGACTCCCGTGGGGAGGAGGTGATGGGAACTGGCGACTTGGATTTGAGTTGAGGCGTGAGCCAGGAACAATGACTGTGCATGATTCGTAGAAGGGGACATCACCCAGGTGTCCTCTGAGATCCACTTTGTTTTTTAAGGAGACTGTTACGTTTGGCCAGCAACCTTTGGGAAAGGCAGCACCCCGGCAACCAGGATGCACCAGTGGTCCTGGGATTGTCCTCTAAAGTGCCCCTGCTCATCCAGCTTGTTCATGTTTATGGACATGCTCTGCTGCTCACCTCTCAGAGCCCCAGACAAAGAGCTCATCCTCTTACTCCCCACTTCTGTTTAAAATCATTCGGGGAGCCATTTGGGAGGAAAGCAGAAGCTATGGGCTGACGGGTGGGTTATGTTTTATAGACCAGCAAATCTCAAGACCCATGAGTCCCTTATTGCTGCTCTCCCCAGATCCAACCCCCCAGGAGACCTAGCTCTCTCTCCTACCCCAATCCTCTCCCTCATTCCCACATCCATCCCCAGATTCTAGGGGATTTCTCTTCTGGTATCATTAGGCCACCAACCCTCTTCCTGACCTGGGTTTGTGGGGTCTTCTTCTGCCCCCCAAATTTTAAAAGCCTGTTGAGTCATCTTTTTAAGCCAAGTTTGTGCCCTCGCTTGGTTGGGGACAGAATCTGGGTCTTTCAGGCTAGGGAGGGAGCACACTGCTCCTCCACTCACCCTGGCCTCTGACCTCTTGCTCTTTCCCCATGTTTAGCCAACTGGCAGGATTCCTTTGATCCCCAGGACACAAGGGAGTCAAGGTTCTATGTGAGTAAGACCAAGTCTGTGAATGTCCCCATGATGAAGAAGAAAAAACTGACTGCCCCTTACTTCCGGGACCCGGAGCTTTCCTGTGTCATGTTGGAGCTGAAATACACCGGCAACACCAGCACGCTCTTCATCCTCCCTGACGAGGGCAAGATGCAGCATGTGGAGGCCAAGCTGTCCCCAGAGATACTGCAGAGGTGGAGAGACTCGCTGAAGCCCAGGTGACCACCCCCAGGGCCCTGAAGTGTGTGTGGGCTACCATCTTACTTCCCAATCCTTGTTCCCTGCACACCATCCCCCGCTTCTCACTGTCCTTCCTCAGCTCTTCATACCCCAAGACTCAGCCTCACACCAGCTCAAGACCATGGAGACGTAGACTGCCCAGGGCATGGGTCTGCAGTGCTGGGAGCACCTCTCACTGAGGAGGGTGGACCCAGGGGACTATCGTGTTTCATTCTATGAAATGACGGCATTGGAATCACTAACAAGCTAAGATTTCCCAGGACTCTCACATGCTGTCTGTCTTCAGAAATCTTCAGTGCAATGTCTACTACACACTTGAGTTTTCTCTTTGGTTTTGATAGGTGACAGAAAGACGTGGGCTTGGTGAGGGACTGAACTGAGCTGAGCTCTGGGAGTCAGCATTACGCTGCCTATGATACTCATTCGGGACAGATTCACTGAGCACCTACTACATGCCTGGCAGTGCTTCTGACCCTTGATGAGGTCACCAGATGGTCTGCCTTTCGTGGCACTCACTTGTCATCCAGGAGAGGCAACCCGAAATGAACAAAATCCACGGGGAGATGATAGAGATGAGAGAGGGAAAGGACAAGGTGGGGAAAGCCAGGCACGAGGGTTGAGAGGAATGACCTGGAAGTCAGTGGGTTCATAGGGTGGCCATGGTGACCACGCCAGAGCAACCACGAGACAGATCCAAGGGACTATATCCTGCAACGATTTAGAATAGGGGAGTCGACACACCTTGGAGATGCAAGAGCCCATCCTGTTCCTCTGAACCATTTAAGTATTCAAGAGTCATCGATGTATGGCTTGACAAACAAACCAATGCACCACTATCTGAGTAGTAGTCTTTAAATGCAGCTACTAGTTCTGTTTTCAAGTTTAATGACACTTCAGAGGCAGACACAAGGACTGAAGGAGCCCCCTAGGGTGCTTGAGCTCCCGACCTAGAGGCAAAGCTTTCCTTCAGAAAGGAACATTCAGTGCAAGGTCTTGAAGATAACAGGCAGGAAGCCTGGGAGAGCTGTGAGAGCTGCGGTGTCTGACATGAGGGAGGAGTGGAGGAGGGCAGTAGTAGAACCACGGGTTATGAGATAGGAGTTAGGGGGTCCATGCTCAGGCCATAAGCAAGGCAGAGCAGGGGTCCTGGATCCAGACTCTGGAGTAGGGCTGCAGATTCCTTCTGGAGAACTCTGCAAGAACAACTATCCCACATCCCTCTCCTAATGCCTGGGGCTTGCTGATGATCCTTGGCAACCCTTGACTCATCACCGCACTGCTCCAACTCCTGCCTTCATCGTTGTATGGCCTTCTTTTCTCTCTGCACCTTTCCATGCCTCCAAATGCCCCTTTCCTTGTATGGACATGCGCCATTGGCTTTACACTGCGCCCCAATTCGGTATGCCCTCCTCTTGCTGCAATCACCCTATTTCCACATGAGGTCACAGTCACAGGTGCCAGAGTGTGTGACTTTAATGCATCCAGGGGAGACACAATTCAACCCAGAGCCGGCACTTACAAGTATGGATGGATTTATCATGAATGAACAGAGAGATAATCCATGAGTTAATGAGAACCATTAATTGATGAGAGCACGTGCAAGAGCTCAAGGAACTATGGGAAAATTACTTACTTGTAGAGACAAAGGGGCAGGAGAAAGATGAGGCTGTCTACCCCCATAAAGAGTTACCATCTTGGAAACCCACAGTTCTCCTCTGTCCCATGGGATCGCTATGAGTTAGAAAGGAGTCCACTGCAGTGAGGTTTGTGGTTTTTTTGTGAGGGGGTGGTGGTGGTGGTGGTGGTGGTGGTGCAGAAGGTGCTTGGGAGAGGAAGTCAGGGAAGGGCAGGGAGGTGGACACCAAATCTGGAATCCTGAGACATTTCTTCTCATTTCCTAGGGTGATCGACGAGCTTTACCTGCCCAAGTTCTCCGTCTCCAGCAGCTACGACCTGGATAAAGATCTTCCCCAAATGGGCATGAGGAGAATTTTCAGCAGCCAGGCTGACCTGTCAGGGATCACAGGGCACAGTGGCATGAAGGTTTCGCAGGTAAATCTTCCCACAGGGGCAGCTCCTGCTCTGTACCTTACCTTGAACAGTGAAGGGCAGGGAGACTTTGGGTTGTTGTTATCGCCAATTGGCCCTCACCCACACGACCCTGTGCATAGCAGAGCGCAATGCTTCATGGGCCTGTGCCCGCCTCAGGATTGTCCCTCTGCCTGAGCCCACTGCTGCAGCCACCGTCTCAGTCCATCTCATAGAGCGCTGTGGGAGCAGGTTCAGCCCAGAGGAAGTGAGGGAGCTGGAGCAACTTTCAATCAAGCACGTAGACTCCGGAGACATGGGCGATGCAGATCGAACTTTTACGCAGCTTTTGCGAGGTTCATATAGATTCCTTGACCAATCAGATCATACTTCCTAGTTTGCGAACGTTTCCTTCTATGGTCCTGGGTTTGCAGCATGAAAAACGATTAGGACAGCAGATGAGCTGGTAGGGGGGCTTGTTGCAAGTGTGAGTTCCAGCTGCTTCATGGTGTGGATTCCCAGCGGCTTCAAGACCTCTGCAGAAGACACAGCAGCATTCTGCACTCTGTATGCCTTTTTCCCGGATCCACAGGTTCTGCCAAGAATGCCCCCACAGCACATCTTCCTTATTTTTGTTGCCCTCTACTTTACCAAGCATGACAGTCCTTCTCCAGGGACAGCTTTCTCATGAAAATATATATATAATGTTTATACAACAAAATCCCTCCCTCTAAGGAGCACGCGGAATGATCTTCTACCAAGACAAACCTGTTTGTCCCTTTAGCAGTCCACAGTACTTTCAAAATATTTCTCCAGCACCACAATCCACATTCATCCACTCCTCTTTGGCCTTCCTCATTGAATGCCCAACTTTCCCATGAGACCATTGGAAAAACCACGGCTTGGGTCAAGCACACCTTAGTGCTCAAAGAAACATCGTTGCTTTTCAATAATCTGAAGAGATCTTGTTCAAGTGATGAGTTAATTGTGGGATAGAACAGGACTTTTCCCAGATTTGTTTCCCCACCAAGCCAAACATTCGAGACTGTTTACCTGCACATGATGGGAGGTCAGATGCTTAGAGATCTTCTCCCTGAAGGCATATAGCCATCAGACTATGGCCTGGTTGACTGTAGGTGGGGCTCACTGATAAGGATAAGTGGTCAAACCTGCTCAGTGACATCCAAAGTGAGGCTGACATTCCAGAATCTAGGATCCACCCACCCTGTCACATGGGTAACCCCAACCTTTCCCTTTCCTATTGCTTGTGTACCCCTCTCCCATTATTGTATTGCCAACAATACAACCCCTTCTTGTGATGTATGTCTTTACCTGTAATTAGGGGACTTGCATGCTGCCAAAAGAAACATAACCTCTGGTTACTAATAAATTATTCTCCCACACACCCCATCCATTCTCTCCTCTGTCCCCTCTTCCTTCCCTCTCATTCCCACCTTCCATATCCTCTTGTGGACCACCAAGGGGTGAGGTGAGCATGCTACCATGGAATGTGTCTGACTCCTTCATTTAATTTTCTCTCTTCTAGCTCTCTCATTCTGTATGACTTTACTGTACCCTTTACATGTTCTCCCTGTACAAATGCTCCTGCAGGGCCTGTGATGACTGGTTAGGGCCTGCTCCCCTGACACCTAATCCAACGTGTCTTTTGATCTCTTCACTGCTGCATCCATGAGCATGGGCTATGGGGCCCAGCAAGACAAAATCCTAGACAACGTCAAGCTTCCTCCATCGATCCTGACATCACCTACGGTCCAGTTGTGAGCATTCTGGTCTGCTTGACATTGAATCGTAACCCCTTCTCAAGTTTGCACTGCCTGATCTTCATCCAAAAGTGCTTCAAGCCCTAGTTACTTACTGATATTGATGACTTCCCAAAGTACATCGTTATCATCATTATTTTTTTTCCAGCCACCCTTTCTGATACCCTGCCCCAAGTCCAGGACACCTGTGTCTAATCCAGCTTTTGTTATCAGGGATGGGGCCTGAACATACTCAAGATGCCATGGAGAGAGCCTGGGTTTGGGTCCTGGCTCAAGCACTACTGTTCACTTCTTGTGTCTTGGCCTTCTAAGCCATCTGCCCCTCAGTCTCCTCATCTGTGAAATGGGATGACAGTTCTTAGCTGGCCTGCAGAGCCTGGCATGGGAGGAAGTGGGCCCCCGGTAATAGATGTCCATTCCTCTCAAGAGGAGATGTGGGAAATTTGTGTACATGAGCAGAGCAGTCAGAAGAGAGGGGCTTCTGAACTTCCCTCCCCTCTCCTCGAACCAGGTACTGCCCACACCTCCCAGAAAGGGGAGGAGAGGTGTGTGAGGAGGGTCCTTCGGGGTCAGGGTGACCCAACAGTCAAGACTGGCCTGTCAGGGGTGCTGAGGACCTGGCTGTGTCCCAGAGGGTACCTGAAGCCTGGCGGCTGCTCAAAAACCTTGTCCAGCACTTGTCCCTCCTCTGCACCAGACTGGGCCATGGGCACAACCCAGACTGTGGGCTCAGAGGAGCCCCCTGAGCAGATCCCACAGAGGCCCTGAACCTGCTTTGCACATCTGTGCAGTGGGGCTCTGCGGACTCACTGGCAGGGTTGACTACGTCTCACAAGGAAAGCAGTTGTGCCACAAGTGGGCAGCAGGTCTGGCCTCGCCGCGGTGCGTGTTGGCCCCTGAGCAGTCCTAAGCCGGATGCATATCTCCCACTCCTTGCCCTCTGCCATTGGCTAATGTTCGTTTCTCCTCTCTCTCACCTTCCCAGGTGGTCCACAAAGCCCTGCTCAGTGTGGATGAGAAGGGCACAGAAGCCGCTGCGGCCACAGGAGTGATAATAAATGCCAGAACTAGCAAGCGGAACCAGCTGAATTTCAACAGACCTTTCCTGATGGTGACGATCACCGAAAACCAGGGCATCCTCTTTCTGGCTAGAGTCTGCCACCCCATACAAGCCTAGAGCGCCTCACTGTGTGGCCCAGCCAAGAGTGGAGCTTGGGCTCTCTGACCTACAGCCTGTCCCCTGCCTGTTGAGCAGCTGCTGGGTGGGCTTGGCCCCATCTTTCCCTGGGAAGGGGAGGCATGACTACCTGGCGATGACTCTGTGTGGGTCACCAGTCTGACCTGTTCAGGGAGTTCTGGGCAGAGGCTCCGGTACCTCCCTGCAGTAATAAACCATCTTCTTCATGGCACCTCTTGATTCAGACCCTCTGAACCTACTGAGCCTCTGACCTTCATGACTGCCCCTGGCCGGGAGCCAAGCCTCCTGGACCACCCACGCTGGCTCTCCCATGCCTGTTTGGTCTGCCCGTCACTCCCTAGCTGGCTACCACAGTCCCGGGGGCTGCAGGATGCCCTGGGGGAGTCTCATCTGGGTGCTAGCTTCCCAATTCAACCTTCTCATACCACCATCTCCGTGAGGGTGTTATTTAGAGAAAGAGGGGTGGTGAACCGTGGTCCCAGCAAAAGTGCAGTGAGCCTTCTGTTGTCACAAGAGAGGGAGACCATGCGTCCTCTGAAAGGTGAGGGACCGCAGAAGAATCTCCACCCCTGAGCTCTGTGAAGCCTGGCTCAGAGAATCAGTAAGCCAGATGTCCAAGGAGAGAATGAATCCAGAAGTCTCCACTTCTAGCAGTCTGACTCAGCCCCCATCCCCTATAAGGGATAGGTGCCGTGTGGCTGGAAAGTTTTGCACTCCAATGCTAACCCAGGAGTGGGTGGTTCCAAACTCTCTCTATCTCTCTCTCACACACGCACACGCACATGCACACGATGGAATAAGGGCCTGGTGATTTGCTTCCGTCACCATGAAAACCAAACCTGCCCCTCTCCCCCCACCAAAAAACCCCCAACCCACTGCCAGGGGTCCATTCCAGCTGACAGTGAGCTTGCAGCACAGGGGAACCGCTCAGTTGGGTCTCATGAGAGCAGACTGCCACATCTTTCTCCCAGGGGCTGGACCCACCGACATCCTGATTCACAGCGAAGCACATAACTCAACCAGGCCTTCTGCCATGTCGATTTTAGACAAGAAAATCTATGGAGCAGTTCCCTTCCCTAAGACATGGGGTGGTCAGGAGGCAGCCTGGGAGGGTTTGGGGTCTCTTGAGGGCTGGACAGGGAGGGAGACTATGAAGCTGGTTGCCTGGGCAGGCAGGCGTGTGGACCCAGGTGCACTAGCAGCGCACTCAGACACCCACGGGGAGCGGACACATAGAGCTACTGAAGTCAAGGTTTGACTCAGGAGAAGCTGGCACGGAGGAAAAATGACTACTGTTTGAGCCAAGCGTCCTTCAGAGGAGGGATGCCATCAATTCGGGGATGAAGGAATCTGCCAGGGGGACCCAGGACTACTGGTGGGGAAAGGTGGAGGCACCCAGAAGCAGGTGAGGCTGGAGGGTTGAAGACTCATGTGTTGCTGAAAGGTCTGCACTCCTCCTGTCCTCTTTTGAGACAGACGTCAGCCCACACCCAACCCACAGCCATCGAGTACATTCGGAAGGACGGCGACCCTCTAGGACAGAGGGGAGTTGCTTCTGAGAGTTGTTGAGGCCGTAAATCACTACAGACTTTGAAGGCCTCAGTTTCTTCCATGGGGCAGGGTGGGTGCATTCAAACCACCAAGCTTTCCGTTGGCAGCTCCCTGTATAACCTGCTCTCCCACAGCACGCCCCACACAGGTGTTTTTCTCCAGAAAAAACTGACCAGGTACAAAGGATCCAGTTTGGCGTCGAGATGAAAATGCTTGGCTGCCCATCGAATTCATCAGCTGCTCCCAGGAAATCCGTCGCCTCACACTCCCCTGGGGAGGAGCCCCTTCCATCCTGGAAGGTGGCTCAGAGTTGAAATCACACGAATGGCAGTGGACTTGCTTGGTTGCCTTACCAGGTCGAGGACAAAGCACTTGGCTCTGACTGCTGCCATTTCCCAAGAAGGGGAGGAGTTTACTTGACAGGGAATTCTGGGAAAGCCAGCCCCAGTTGTGAACCCAGATCCAAAGTCCTGAGAAGCCAGTACCGCCAGCAGGCGCCGTTGAAGCTTGGCTTCTTGCAGCTCTCCTCTCTGGGCAGGTAAGTATAATGCTTAACCTGGTGGGGTCCTGGGGTTCTTTGTCTCCCCTAGACGGCAGAGATGAGACCCTGTGTGGACCCCAGGGAGTTGGCAGAAGCGTGTAGGGAGCTAGACCCAGAGGCAAGGCATAGTTGTGAACTTGATTTGGCCTCAATCCTGGGGTTGCTCTAAGACCACCCCTCACTCCAGACGTGAATATTGGCATCTTCATGGCTTGGGGTGTCACCAGGTACTCGGTGCCACTTATGATTCTGACACTATGGTAGAGAAATGCATCCCTAGCCAGTCTGCCCCCACCTCCTTTCTTGTGTGGATAGCCTTGTTCTTCTAAGAGAGGAGGGATGGTGAACCTTGCAGCCCCAGCCGACCTGGCCCAGGACCCTGACCCCAGAAACCTTTGTACTCACCACTAGTGCAGCAGACACCCTGGGATTCCTGGGTCACCAGCAGGGCTGGGAGGCAACGCTGCCTACCTGGATAGGTGGAGAGGTCCAGCCACGGAGAACAGAGATAAATTGCTTTGAGCCTCCAGCTCTCTAAGACACCAGCTCCTGTGTTCCATAATTCACTGCTTTGGGAGAAAAATGCTCCCATATCATGGCTTTCCACAGCAGTCTATTTCTGTCATGAACCAGCATCTGGGGCCAGTCAGCTGCCTCCGTCCCTAGACTTGTCTGCAAGGACCCTGCCTGCTTCCTGCCCCTGTCCAGACTTCCTCTCTCTCTTTTCCCCCCCTACTCTGCCTTCTCTTCTCTCTACCCAGTCTTCTGGCCTCTAGTCCTCTTCTTCTCTTGTCTGGCCCCTTCCCCTTCTCTCCCCACACCCAAGACCCCACTGCTATGGATTGTGACTCACAATGAGCCTAAGGGACACAGTAGAATCTTTTTCTGCCGTTCTCAAGGCTGCCACATCTTTCTCCCTCAGGGAAGCTGGTTGGTTTTTAACTTCTGACCTTCCTGTTATTACCCCAAATCATAATCCATCATAGTCAGGACTCCAGAGATCCACTCCAGGGAATCACTCCTCCGCTCTAGTGGACACCAAGTCAGGAAGGCAGAGGCTGGAGGAGGCCGGGTAGAGAGGCCAGTACATGCTGCCGGGCTGGGATTTAAAACCAGTCCTTTCTGGGACTCTTGGGACCCATTTCCAGGGGCCTATGGACAGGTGACTCAGGTGGCCATCATCGTTTCTGGGCCTCTCAACAGCTTTGGCAGAGCCAGAACGGGCGGCTGGAGAGCTTCCATCGCTTGCTGCAACCATGACAGGCTTCTGAGACTCTGAAGGCCCCTGACTTTCCCCTCCACCTAGAGAACCCAGCACATCAAGCTTTGAGTCAATCCAACTCTGTGAGCCCTGGTGTGTGGAAGGAGAACTACACTCTAGGGCTTCCGGAGCTTGACCCCTGGGAAACAGATGGCCTGAGACTGAGCTAGAGCTTGCAAGGAAAGTGCCCTGGCCTTTCCACCAATCCTCACCAAGGCTGTCCTTGTCCAGGAACTCTCTGGGCTCCCTCTCCACTGGCATGGTGCAGCTGGGTCCCTGCCCCGGGCACTTGGCTTGTGACTGAAGGTGTGAAAGGACTCTGAGATCTGTCACACTGGCTGACGGCTCCTTAACTGATTCTAGCCTATTGGGAGTGGGTGACATGGGAAGAGGGTCCCCTTCTTTCTGATCCCCTCTGACTGTGGCCCACACCCACTGAGGAACCACAACCATGACAGCACCTAAATCTGAGAGTGAGACGGAGAACAACATCTAGACCTGAGTGCTCCTAGTCTCAGGAGCAGACCCTACACATAGGGAAGGGATAATTGAGCAGGGAGTGACCCCAGGCCACAGGGACTGCACTGGACATGTGGGCAGGGCGCTGGCTGACCCATCGTGACATAAAATACCTTTGTTTTCAGAGTTGAGAATGGCGAGGATGTCACCTGTCCTGGCGCTGGGTCTCCTGCTGACTGGGTTCTGTCCCATGGTCCTGTGCCACTCAGACCCCACACTCAGTGGGATGAGTCAGAGTCAGGGAGACAACCAGACTCTGCTGGATCACCTCAGCTTCATCAACAGCAACGCTGACTTCGCCTTCTCCCTCTACAAAATGCTGGCCTGGAACGACCCCAGCAAGAACATCATCATCTCCCCCATAAGCATCTCTGCTGCCTTGGCTCTCCTGTCCCTGGGGGCCCAGGGCCCCACCCAGACAGAGATTCTCAATGGCCTGAAGTTCAACCTCACGGAGACCTCGCAGGCTGAGATCCACCAGGCCTTCCAGCACCTGCTGCGTGTCTTCAACCAGCCCAACAACCAGCTGGAGCTGAGCATGAGCAGCGCCATGTTTGTGAGTGAGGCGCTGGATCTGCTGGCGGGGTTCCAGGAGGACTCGAAGGTTATGTACGGGGCTGAGACCATCAAGGCCAACTTCCGGGATGAAGCCGCAGCCATACAACTCATCAATGACTACGTGGAGAGGAAAACCCACGGCAGAATCCAGGACCTGTTCAGTAGCCTAGACCCAGAAACCATGATTGTCCTGGTGAATACGATCTTCTTTAAAGGTCTGTGTGCACTTGGGTAGCCGGGGAGTGAGGGCAGACTTTTCAACTAAAACAGAGGGGTAGTTTCTGTGCTGACTGAATAAACTGTGATTACTCAAAACCTGACAAGAGCAGGAAGCTACCATCGCACCATGCCCATGGGCATTGCTTTCCTCCGGGGTCTGGGTGTCGGGGAGGAAATTGCAGGAACCAATCTAGTCATCTTCACTCACTACCCCTGGTCAATTACAAGTCATAGAAACCGTATAGGACAGGGTGGACTGCAACTTTCTTTGGGAGAAGAAGGCTTCGTTGGCGGGTGACAGGTGGGTTCAAACCACTGACCTTGAGGCTAGCAGCTCAACACATAACCATTATGCCACCAGGGCTCCTGCATCCAGCCATCATTCCAGGAAAGACTTCATTGCCCACCATCAGCTGGTGCCATTGGGCATTGAGTGGATTCTGACTTGAGGCGGCCTAATGGACACACAGTAGAACTGCTATGAGGGATTGTCCAGGCAGTGACCATCGGGGAGCAAATAGAGAGGCTGTCCCTTCTTCTCAAGCACTCTTCGGTGGGCTCAAGCTATCAGCCTTTCAGCTGTGGTTGAGCCCTTATCCATTCGCACCACCCAGCCCTCTAGCCAAGTATTTCCCTTGCATATTTCCAGCCTGCCCATCCACCCCTTCCTCTCCTGTCTCTTCTGTTGGTCCCTTTGAGGCTCTTTGGGGGCCATTCGGGTTCTTATGACTTGGGAGCCAGGCAGGAGGGGGCATCCTGCTCTCAGTGGCTTCATGTCCACCCTGTCAGGGCATCTCTGCTTCTCTCGCCCCCTCCTCCCCTGGCCTGCACCTGCCTTCTGAGTTCTCACTTTGTCCATTGCTCCAGTTAGGCTTCCAAACACCGCCCACTGGTGCGTGAGGGGACCTGGTCATTTCCACGGCTGTGGTTTTCACACTCAGGAAGTCCTACATCTGAGCCTTCTCCATGTGCTGTGATATTGGTCAGCTTAGGTGGACACTCAGTGCTCCACAAGTATTAATTCCTCCTCTTCTGGTCGTCCCTCCCTGGGTTGTCCTCTTGGCTCAAGAGTAAGCACCTCACCCCTCCCATCAAGTTTTCCAACTCATTGATCCCTCCCTAGAGCAGCACGGTGCTGCTGCCCAGCATCTCCATGGCTGTAAATCTTCACGGGAGCAGACAGCCTGTGCTTTCTGCCACAGAGTAGGTGGTGGGTTTGAACCACCAACAGTTAAACTAGCTGCCTCGTGCAGAGCCCACAAAGCCCCCAGGGCTCCTTCTTAACTAATTGCGATTCTCACTCATAGCCATGCTGTAAGGGAGAGTAGGAATCCTCTCTGTGGGTTTCCTAGACAGGAAATCTCTAGGAGAATAGATAGAATAGTAGCAATTTGGGGGCGCTATTATACACATCCCCATTGTGTAGGGTGGGTATTGTATATTGATCTGCAAGAGAGGATGGTGTGTGTGTGCAGGGAAGCAAGTTAAAGCTTTTAAATTGGGGATCCAGCATGTAATCAGCCACACCAACAAGACTCCATCCCACATGATGCTAAAACTTCACAGTTCACTTTAGGTGAGTGGGGCGGGGGGAGCGGAAGGAGGCGTGGAGACCATAAGTCCAGAAAGGAAGAATAAAAGATTCCCATGGGGAGGAGGTGATGGGAACTGGGGTCTTGGGATCTGAGAATAGGTCTGAGACAGGAACAATGACTGTGCATGGTCCCTAGAAGCAGTTATCACTCAGGTGTCCTCAGAGACCCACCATGGTTTTCTATGGGACCATTACATATGGCCAGAAACCATTGGGGGCAGGCAGTGCCCTGGCAACCAGGATGTACCAGTGGTCCCAGGATTGTTCTCTGAAGTCTCCCTGCTCATCCAGCTTGTTCATGCTGATGGGCATGCTCTGCTGCTCGCCTCTCACAGCCCCAGACAGAGAGCTCATGCTCTTACTCCCCACTTCTGTCTAAAATCATTCAGGAAATCATTTGGGAGGAGAGCAGAAGCAATGGGCTGTCAGTGGCCAGTTGGGTGTTTATTGAAGTGACCAGATTTTAACATTGGTAGAGACACCATTGACTGGGGGTGGGGGCCGGAGGTAGAGGGGGTATATTCCCTTTCTATTCTGTAGCTTGTCATGCATGCTTTCCAAAAATCGGGGCTTTTTAAAAACACTGTGGAACTTTGTTTGAAGTCGCGACTGTCCCTCCAAACTCCAGGGAATCTCTCCTCTGCCATTATTAGGCAGCCAACCCTCTTCCCGGCCAGGGTTTGTGGGGTCTTCCTCCAACCACCACAACATAGAGACCTGTCAAGGCATCTTTCCAAACCAAGCTTGTGGCTTGCCAATAGGCACTCCCAGGTGGCTGGAGATAGAATCTGGACTTTTTCTCCTCAGAGAAGCATGCCGGGGGTGGGGGTGGTGGGGATCACAGTAACTCCTCCACTCACCTTGGCCTCTTATCTTTTGTTCTTCCTCCCCCCAAACCTCATCCCCATTCTCTGACTATTTAGCCAACTGGCAGGATGCCTTTGACCCTCTGGACACAATGGAGTTAAGGTTCCATGTGAATAAGACCAAGTCTGTGAACGTCCCCATGATGGAGAAGGAAGACCTGACCGCCCCTTACTTCCGGGACCCGGAGCTCTCCTGTGTCGTGTTGGAGCTGAAATATACCGGGAATGCCAGCTCACTCTTCATCCTCCCTGACGAGGGCAAGATGCAGGATGTGGAGGCCAAGCTGTCCCCAGAGACGCTGCAGAGGTGGAGAGACTCGTTGGAGACCAGGTGACCACCCCCAGGGCCCTCAAGTGTGTGTGGGCTGCCCATCTTACTTCCCAATCCTTGTCCCTTGCCCAACATCCCCCGCTCCCCACTGTCCCTCCTCAGCTCTCCATAGCCCAAGACTCAGCATCACACCAGCTCAGCACCATGGAGATGTAGACTGGCCAAGGCATGGGTCTGGAGTGCTGGGAGCACCTCTTACTGAGGAGGATGGAGCCAGGGGACTATCATGTTTCATTCTATGAGATGATGGTATTGAAATCAACAACAAACTGAGACTTCCAGTGACTCTCACATGCTCTATGTCTTCAGAAATCTTCAATGTAATGTTCATTATGCCCTTGTACTCTCTCTTTGATTTTGTCTCTTTCCGGTAGAAGGGGACAGACAGACTTGGGTTTGGAGGGGGGCTGAGCAGAGTTGAGCTCTGGGAGTCAGCACTCCACTGACTATGACACTCATCAGTCATTCGGAGTGGATTTACCAAGCACCTACTACGTGCAAGGCATTACTTCAGCCCCTTGATGAGGTCACCAGATGGTCTGCCTTTCCTGGAACTCACTTGTCATCCAGGAAAGGCAAACCAGAAATGAACAAAATCCATAGAGAAATGATTGGAGGGATGAGAGAGGGAAAAGAAGAAAGCCAGGGATGAGAGAACTGACCTGGGAGTCAGTGAGTACCTGTCCAAGGGGTGACCGTGGTGACCGCGCCAGAGCAAACTTGTGACAGACCCAAGGGACTGGATCCTGAAGTGATTTAGAACAGGGGAGTCCACACACCTGGAAGATGGAAGAGCCCATCCTGTCTCTCTGAACCAGTTAAGTATTCAAGAGTCATCAGCGTATGGTTTTATAAACAAACGAATGTGCCATTATCTGAGTGGCAGCCTTTAAATCAGCTACCAGCTTTGTTTTCCAGTTCAATGGCACTTCGTGGACCCAAGGAGCCACCTAGAACTTTTGAGCCCTGACCTAGACGCAAAGCTTTCCTTCAGTAAGGACATTCCGTGCCATGTCTGGCAAACAACGGGCAGGGAACCTGGGCTGTCCGAGGAGTTATGAGGGGACCAACGTGTCTGGAGAAGAGTGAGGAAGAGAGTTGGGAAAGGCACTGGGTCCCAAGGGGAGTTGGGGCGTCACATAGGGCATGGCAACTCCTTAGAAACCCTGTCTCCTCCAATGTGGAAAGGAGTCGTTGTGGAATTGAGGGAAGAAAGCTTCAGGGGCAGGTGGGGACATTACAGTCCAGTTGGAAGCCTGGAACTACCACCAGGTGAGAGCTGCAGTGTCTGACCTGAGGGAGGAGGGGAGGGGGGCAGCAGCAGGGCCACAGGTGATGCCACAGGAGTTAGGGGGTCCATGCTCAGGGCATAAGCCAGGCAGAGCAGGGGTCCTGGACTTAGACGCTGGAGTAGGGCTGCAGATCCCTTCTGGAGAACTCTGCAAGAACACCTACCCCACATCCCTCTCCTAATGCCCGGGGCTTGCTGATGATCCTTGGTGATCCTTGACTCATCACCGTTCAGCTCCAACTCCTGCCTCCATCGTTGTATGGCCTTCTTTCCTGTGCGCCTCTCTGTCTCTAAATGCCCCTTTCCTTATATGGACGTGCGCCATTGGCTTTGCACTCCACCCCAATTCAGTATGGCCTCCTCTTGCTGTGACCACCCCATTTCCAAAGAAGGTGTCAAAGTGTGTGATCTTGCAGCATACCTGGGGATACACAATTCAACCCAGGGGAGGAACTTATAGGTGTACATGGATAACTTATGAGCTCATTGACTTAAGGAATCAACAGATACACGTGGACAATCTGTGAATGGATTGAGTTAATGAAATAATACAGATATAATTGGATAGCTCAGATATTCTTGGATATAATTGAATTAATGAATGAACAGACGTGGTTAAGCCATGTGTCAATGAGACTCGTTAATTGACGAGAGTATGTAAAAGGGCTCAAGAAAGTACAGAACACTTACTCACGCCTAGAGACAAAAGGGACAAGAAAGATGAGGCTGTCTACTCCAGTCTAGAGTTACCTTCTTGGAAACCCACAAGGGCAGTTCTGCTCTGTCTCATGGGGTTGCTGTGACGTGGAACTGAGTCAGCTGCAGTGAAGTTTGTGTCTGTTTGAGGGAGAGTGCAGAGGGTGGTTGGGAGAGGGAGTCAGGGAAGGGCAGGAAGGTGGGCAGCAAATCTGGAATCCTGAGACATTTCTTCTTGCTTCCTAGCGTGATCGATGAGCTCTACGTGCCCAAGTTCTCCGTCTCCAGCAGCTATGACCTGGACAAAGAACTTCCCCAAATGGGCATGAGGAGAATTTTCAGCAGCCAGGCTGACCTGTCAGGGATCACAGGGCGCAAGGACATGAAGGTCTCGCAGGTAAATCTTCCCACAGGGGCAGCTCCTGCTCTGTACCTTGCCTTGAACAGTGAAGGGCAGGGAGACTTCTGGGAAATTATGGTTGTGGTTATGGTTGATGTTAGGTTCCTTCGAGTTGTCCTCACCCCAAATGTCCCCGACCCACACCTTCCAGAAGGCTGAGGGGCGGTGTGTGTTGATGGATCCTCAGGGGTCAGGGAGACCCAACAGTCAAGACTAGCCTGTCAGGGGTGCTGTGGGCCTGGCTAGGTCCCTGGGTACCGGAAGCCTAGATACTGCTCAAAGACCTTGCCCAGCACTTGTCCCTCCTCTGCACCAGGCTGGGGGCGTGGGGACCACCCGGACTGTGGGCTCAGAGGAGCCCCCTGAGCAGATCCCACAGAGGCCCTAAGCCTGCTTTGCACATCTGTGCAGTGGGGCTCTGCGGACTCGCTGCCAGGGCTCACTATGTCATGTCACGGGTGGGCAGCAGACCTGGTCTTGCCACGGTGCATGTTGGCCCCTGGGCTGTCCTAAGTCAGGATGCACATCTCCCACTCCCTGTCCTCTGTCAGTGGCTAATGCTCTGGTCTAATGCCCCCACTTCTCAGGTGGTCCACAAAGCCCTGCTCAGTGTGGGTGAGAAGGGCACAGAAGCTGCTGCGGCCACGGGAGTGAAAATGGTACCTCTCTCTGGAAAATGGGGCCAGCTGAAGATTGTGAATTTGAACAGACCTTTCCTGATGGTGACGATCACCAATAACCAGGATATCCTCTTTCTGACCAGAGTCTGCAACCCCAAGCAAGCCTAGAGTGCCTCGCAGTGTGGCCCAGCCAAGAGTGGAGCTGGTGCTGTTGGAGCTGCACCCTGTCCTCTGCCCGAGGAGCAGCTGCCAAATAGGTCAGGCCCCCTCCTTCCCTGGAAAAGGAAGCCATGATTGTGTGGCCATCACTCTGTGTGGGTCACCAGGCTGACCTGTCCAGTGGTTCAGGGCAGAGGCTCTGGCACCTCCCAGTAGCAATAAACCATCTTCCTCCCATTCTGATGCTTCTGACTCTGTGGAACCTTCTGACCCTCGTGGTTGTCCCTGCCCAGGAGGCAACCCGCTTGAACTGCTTGTTGTGGCTCACCCATGCCTGCTCTGGCCCACCACTCCCTGGCCCGGCAGAGCACACAGATGCCAAAGACCTGGGGGTGGCCAGCTGCTGCTTCGGGAGTTTCACCTAGGTGCTGGCTTCCCAGTTCCACCTTCTCACACCAATGTCTATGAGGTTGTTCTTCCCCAAAGGAGGGGTAATGAGCCGGGGTCCCAGCAAAGGTGCAACAGGCCTACTGTTGTCAGGGAGAGGGAGGCTGTGTGTCCTCAGAAAGGCAAGGGACCACAGAAGCACCCTGCCCCTATGCTCTGCCAAGCCCATTTCAGAGAAACAGAAAGGCAGATGTCCAAGGAGAGAAGGCACCCATAAACCTCTATTTCTAGCAGCTATCCCAGGACCACCTGGTAGGGATAGGTGCTACATGGTAGGAAAGGTTTGCACTCCATTGCTAACCCAGGGGTCTGCAGTTTCAACGCCCCCCCCCCCCATCCGCATAGAAGAAGGGCTTGGTGATTTGTTTTCATCACCATGAAAAAAAACTGCCCTTCCCCCCACCCCACCCCCCAAAAATCCCCGCTGCCAGGAGTCCATTCCAGCTGACAGTGAACTGACAGCACGGGGGAACTGTTCTGTTGGGTCTCCAAGTCTATCAACATCATGAGCAGACTGCCACATCTTTCTCCCAGGGGCTGGACGCACTGCCATTCTGGTTCACAGCCAAACGCCAGGCCTTCTGCTATGCCAATTTCAGACAAGAAAACCCATGGAGCAGTTCCCTTCCCTAAGATATGGGGTGGACAGGAGGCAGTCTGGGTGGGTTTGGGTTTCCTTGGGGGCTGGGTCAGGGAGGGAGACTGAGATGCCAGGATACTGGGCAGGTGTGCGGTCCCAGGTGCAGCAGCAGTGCATACAGACACCCATGGGGAGCAGGCAACTAGAGCTACTCAAGTCAAGGTTTGCTTCAGGACAGAGAGGGGTCGGGAGAAGTCAGTACGTAGGAAAAATGATCATCGTTTGAGCCAAGCATCCTTCAGAGAAGGGATATAGTCTACTCCTGGATGGAGGAATCTGTCAGGGGTGGCCTCAGGGACTGATGAGGAAAGGTGGAGGCACTGAGAAGCAGGTGAGGCTTGCAGACTGAAGATTCACATGTTGCTGACAGGTTTCCACTCCTCCCACTCCCATTTGAGACAGATGTAAACCCACACCCAACTCACTGCCAGCGAGTAGATTCAGAAAGACAGATACCTTCTAGGAAAGAGGAGAACTGCTCCCGGGAGTTACCAAGACCATAAATCTTACAGATGTTGGTGGACTCAGCTTTCTCCCAGAGGGCAGTGGTTGGATTCAAACCACCAAGTTTTCCATTAGCAGCCCACTGCACAACCTGCTGTGGCTCAGGGTGCTCCATGTAGATGTTCTCCGCACCCCCCCATGGGAGAAGGGGAGCAATCCCCCCCACTTTGTACCCTTCCATTGTCTTCTCCAGTCCCTATTCCAGCTCCCCACGGCGAATTTAGGAATGGGAGACCTAGTTCCAAATCTCCGTGGACATTTAATAGCTGGTGAACTTGCCATGGTCCCTGACTCTCACTTGTGTTGGCATTGAATGGCTCTGAGAATATGACTCCAGGGGACTATCAAAAAGATGACCAATAAGAATGATTCCCCAACATGACCTCACTGTCACTAAATCAATTCTGACTCATTCTGACCTTATACGTCACATAACTATGGCTCTAGGTCATCCCTCAGATCCAAAGCTGGACTGACCCCTTGGCCCAGGTTTCTACCAAACAGTTCTCAGATTTACAAGAGACCAATAACAGGGAGATACTCAACCATGTGAGATCAAAAAGACACCATTTCCTCAAGGGTGAAGTTCAGAAGGGTTGAAGAGTGGATGAGGAATGGAAACAGGTGAATCAGAGAGGAAGTGGGAAAGGCTATGGTACATAAAGGGGATCAAAATGAATGAGAGGAAACTAAATGCATACGCCTTATGGGATGGAGACTTGATGGTATATTTTGTAGACCTCCAGCAATTCACAAGAAAAGAAATAAGAAGAAAGGGATACCCACAAGGAAAGGAAAAAGACAAAGAAGAGAGATGATTGAGAGAGATAAAAAAGAGTAGGAATGAGATAAGAGCTATGCAGTAGGAAAGAGAGGATAGACAAGTAGTGTCCACACTATGGGCTGGACAGGACCAAACGAAGTGATCCTGTATGGTGGTATATAAGATAAGAAAGAAACAGTTAACTATTTATAAAGCAGGTCAGATTGCTCAGTGCAACTCACTTGCGTGAGACAGCTAGAAGACTGGCAGTCCTTCAAGTCTTGAGGGCCACTATGTAGTCCTCTGTAGAGCAATTCAGGCTATCTGGTTACAGGCAGCAAACAGCCAGATGACAGAGTCCAACAGTCCCCAGCTCAAGAGATGTATATCCCAGGAGCG
>PVJH01027986.1:0-27919 GCA_004026705.1 Nesogale talazaci
ACTGAGGTCCAGAGAGACTTGGCTGCTGGCTAAGGAAAAATGCAGATGCAGACATTGGCTGCATTCTATTGGCTTAACCTGGTTTGTGGCAATCTTTTTAACTTCACGAATAAAGCCTTTTAAGCTTGAGTATTGTCTGTGAGTTCTCTGTGGCCACAACTACGACCTTGGAACAATAGCACCGAAGTACAGTGTCATGAAAACGCCTGGTTGAAAAGGCATTGCAACAGGTAAGCCAGAGGAGGTCAGAGAAGGCTAGCTGCTTTCCAAAGCATTTATTGAAATAACAATGAAAATGACATAAGGAATTAGAGATATAGCAAATGTGACAATATGTTAGTAAATTAAAGTTAGCTATCATAGGATCCTTATTGTGTTAGTTTTATGTTTCTTTATCTTTCAAATTTTATATTAAAATTCTGTATGTTTCCTGTGATGCCCCCAAAATCTGTATGTTTCAAGTTTTATATTTAAAAAACAGGTAACAAATTATCACTAGCCTATTTTTGTTTTACAAAATACCTCAAAAAAATATTTGTAACATAGTCCAGCTAGAGCAGAGGATGTACACTGGTACAGATAGGAACCAGAAACACAGGGAATCCAGGACAGATGATTCCTTCAGAACCAGGGGTGAGAGTGGCAAAACTGGGAGGGTGGAGGGAAGGTGGGGTAGAAAGGCAGAATCAATTATAAGGTTCCACATATAATCTCCTCCCTCAGGTATGGATTACAAGGAAGAGAGTGAAGGCAGATATTGGATAGTGGAGTATATGACAAAAATAATAATAATTTATAAATTATCGAGGGTTCATGAGGAAGGGAAAAGTAGGGAGGGAGGGGGAAAATGAGGAGCTAATACCAAGGGCTTAAGTAGAAAGCAAATGTTTTGCGAAGGAAGAGGGCAACAAATGTACAAATGTGGTTGACATACAAGGGATGGATGGATAGATTGTGATAAGATTTATATGAGCCCCCAATAAAATGATTTAATATATATATGTGTGTGTGTGTGTGCATGTGTAACCTATAAGACAAAAGATTGAAGTCCATCATCAGCAAAAAGATGTTATACAATCATTAACACCAACAGTCTAAAAAACACTGGATAAAAACAAGCAATTCACAAAGGATACACAGTTGGTAAGACTATTAAAAATTATTAACCACTTCATCCCCTGCCCTCCCACCACCTTGAAACTACAAAGTCCAAAAACCTAAACCAAGACTATAATTTTTAACTATGGGATGAGCAAAAAATAAAAGAAATAAACCAAAACTGTCTATGTTAAAAGTAAAACTAACCATAAGATGAAAAGGTATAAAGTCTGTTTCTGAAGCTTCGATACTTAGTTTTTTTAATATAGTTATTATCACTTTCTATTTTATTAAATATGTCGAATCAAGAATAGAAATTAAGTGCAGCATTGGTGGTATAGTGGTGAGCACAGCTGCCTTCCAAGAATTCAGTTAACAGTTTCATCAAATACTCCATTGGCATTTACCATAAAACTTAAAAGGCTTTTTCCCTCTTTGTAACTAATTAATAAAGTCATGATGTATTTTCTAAATCATATACTTCCTTTCCATATTTGAAAAAGAAAACTCATTGGAGTATTATATTCCTTATATGTACTAGTAAAGACCCCTGAATTGCTAACTACAAGGTCAGAAGTTCAAGGTCAGTTGATCCATAAAGTTATCTGCTCCTGTAAGGAGTTACAGCCTCAGAAACTCTACATAGGTTTGTTAGGTATTGGAAACAACTAGATGACAGTGAATTTGGTTTGAATTTTTAAGTATCTGGTAATTTCATTTTAAATTGTTACACTAATATTCATAAATAAAATTGTTCTGTATAGCTAAGCTATATTAAATACACACAGATGAGTACAAAGTTTTTATGTGATTCGTTTTTTCTAAAAGATGTGCAAATAGAATATTGAAGACAAAAAATATTAAATGTGGGTATTTTGGATGATGAAATTACTAGTGAATGACATTTCCTCAAATCTACTGCTTAAACCTTCCATAACCATGCATTTTTAAAACAATCCCTCCAAAAGCTAAATTTATTTGCAAAAGAAAAATAATTCATTGCAATTGTTCACATGAAAAACCATAAGGAATTCAAGGCTGAAGCACACAATAAAAACCACCCTTCAAATTAAAATGGTACGATTTTTAGCTATGTTATTCAATATCAATGTATGTGGATAAAGGAAAGAAAAAGAAAAGGTCAGATTTCATTAACATTTGTGAGACTCAAAAGTTTGAAAAGTTTGAAAACACTTATTTTAATTATGCTTATTGAAATAATTAAGCATACTTCAAATTTTAGTGTTTAATATAAAGCATCTTTGAGAACAACAAAAATATCTTTCAAACCTGCACTTAAATCAATCTTTAAAAGATACTTTTACTAAAAATCATAATATTGTATGCTCACTTTCCTGATATGATCACTGACAACAAATGTGTGCATAAGCAAATGTGGTGAACAAAGCGGATGGTAGCCGGCTATCAAAAGATATAGCTTCTGGGGCCTTAAAGGCTTAAGTAAACAAGTGGCCATCTAGCTCAGAAGCAACAAAGCCCACATAGAAGAAGTACGCCAGTCTGTGTGACCACGTGGTGTTGAAGGGATCTGGTGTCAGGCATCAAAGAACTAAAATTATATCATTATAAATAGGGGGAAGTAAAGATTGGGGACCCAAAGCCCATCAATAGGTGAAGTCACAACATCTTATAGAGGGGTTGCAGGGAAGAGATGAGCCAGTTAATGTGTAGTAACAATGAAATATGCAACTTCCCTCTAGTTCTCAATTGCTTCCTCCCACCTTCATGATCCCAATTCTACCAGACAAGTCCGGCTAGAACAGGGGATGTACACTGGGGTCAGAAACAAGGAGAATTTCGTAGAAGTTTCCTCAGCACTAGTGATGGGAGTGGTGATACTGGGAGGGTGGAGGGAGGATGCAGTCAAAAGGGGGAACCAATTTCAGGGATCTACATATAACCTCCTCTCTGGAGCACAAACAACAGGGAAGTGAGTGAAGGGACACATTGGACAGTATACGATATGAAAAAGCAATAATAACTTTTAGTTATGAAGGGTTTATGGGGGAGGGGGGAAGGGAGAAAGGAAATATGGGGATCTGGTACTGGGGGTCTAAGTGGTGGGAGGATGTTTTGAGAGTGATGATGGCAACAAGTGTGCAAATGTGGCCTGCATAAAATTGATGCATGTATGGATCATGAGAGGAGATATATGAGTTCCCAATAAAATGATTCAAAAAAGGGGGGGGAAGGGGAAAGAGCTTATACCAAGGGCTCAAGTGGAAAATGCTTGGAAATGAATGTGGCAACATGCATGCAAATGTGCTTGATACGTATGATGTATTGAATGTTATAAAAGCCCCTAATAAAATTGTTGTTTTTAAAAAGTCCCTTTAGTCAGAACACTAATGGGAATCCTGATATAGAGTAGATGAATATATCTCTGTTAGAGAGAATATGCTAGAAACTATCATGTGTGTTTTGTGTGTGTGTGTGTGTGTGTGTGTGTGTGTGTACACAAGATAGGCAGGATAGGCAATCTTACAGAGGACTAGACCCACAGTCCTGGGAGGCATGGGAGGGGAGGAGAGATGGGGAGAGGTGAGTGGAAGCCAACAGTGATGGGGACAAGGGAATGGTGTTCGAAAATAGATGACGAGGAGGGTGTAGTTTTTCTAGTCATGTTTCATCAATTAGATTCTATCTGAGAGTAAATACTGACAGGTGAATGATGGGTAAGCAATAATAGCGGGATAGAAGGGAAAAAAGAAAAGAGGAAGCAAGAAGAAAAAATATGTGTTTGTTTGTAAATGTATATATATGCAAATGCAACAAGTAAGCAGATGAACTTTCAACCACTACTTAAATCTTGCCTCAGTACAAGAATGGTAATGTGGCAATGCATAATGCTTCACATTCCTCACATCGCTGAAGACAAAATGGGTGCATAAGTAAATGTGGTGAAGAAAGCTGATGATGCCCGGCTATTAAAATATATAGCATTTGGGGTCTTAAAGTCTTGTGGTTAAACAAGCAGCCATCTAGCTGGGAAGAAGCAAAACCCACATGGAAGAAGTACATCAGCCTGTGTGATCAAGAGATGTCGAGAGAAAGAAGTATTAGAAGTTCAAAAACAAGCAACCAAACTGATGTGAAGGGGTATGGATATAGCAGCGACTCAAAACCCACCTACAAGTTATTTAGACAGTCCTTCTTCAAAGGAACCACACAGAAGGGATAAATCCAGGATATTATATGGCACTCATGAACCACATAACTACCCTCTAGTTCTTTGATAATTCCTCCCCTTACTATTATGGTTCTCATTTATTTTACCTCATTAATCATGTTAGATTTGAGCATGTTTATTTAAATCTTCAGGTACACAAGAGTCAAGATAGATGACCCTTCATTAACAGTAAGAGCAGTAATGGTTCCCTGGTGTTACAGAAAGAGAGAATGAGGTAGGGGAAGTTCATAGTATTAATGACTATATAACCCTACTCTCTATGGGATCGAGCAACAGAAGCTATGTGAATGGCTATATTGGGTTGTGCAGGATATGGCCAAAAACTATTATAGAAAAAAAAGAATAAGGGCTTTTGGGGAGTATGGTCGGGGAGGGAAGTGACAAGAAGAAAGAAAATGTTTTATAACTGTTTGTGGTAGCAATAGTACAATACTGCTTGATGTGAAGAAACTGTGGAATGTGGTATCTGTAAGAGTTCCCCCCACCAAATTATTTTTTTTTCCAAAAGAAAAGACTCTTTTCTCAATAATGAAGAGTTTTAATTCATTACATTTCTTGAAATAACTGGAAATGCTTTAATGGGGTGTGAAGGAACCAGTTACAAAAGGAAAACACCAAAAACCTTTCTGGCCCATTGAGAGCCTGGTAGCACAGTGAGTTAAAAACTGAGCTTCTAGGAAAATAAATAAATAAAATAAATAAATCTTTAAATTAAAAAAAAAAACTGAGCTTCTAAACAAAAGGTGGCTCACCAGAAAGATATAGCAGTCAGCTTCCATAAAGATTTACAAGTTCAGACACTTTATGGAATAGTTCCAACCTGTCACGTACCATCACTATGAATCACAAGCTACTAGATGACAGTCCGTTTGGGGGCTGTTGTTTTTTGTTTGTTTTAGTTTTGGGTTTCTTGTCCTTGTTTTTCAGTAGCTCTCCTCTTATTTCTTGAGGACCCTGCTCTCTTCAGTTCCCCTCTCATGCACTTGGACATTTATGTCTAACCCAACAATCTGTCTATGGCCTGCCCATTCTACTTGAGCCATGCTACAGCACATAAAGCATCTCAAAACTCTGGATCATTTCCTGGAAGTGACTGATTCTGAAAAATAAGTTCAGTTGGAAGCAATTCACCTTAGTTTCCTATAACTGAATTAGAAAAAAAAGAATTGAAATTGTAAATCAGAATATTTCCTTTCAAAATTTTTCTCCCTTGAGGTAGGTCGAAAATTTTTGAACAGCAGTTCTGGGGTAAAAAACCATGATAAAACTGACCATGTTAATAAGTATTAACTCTTTCTCCTTAACTTATATAAGTAATTATAGCAACACATGAATAAAAATCCCAGTATATCCACAACTTTTGACTTCTTTCTCCATAATTTGTAACCCAAGGAAAAATTAAAATATCACAAATGATCACAGGTGGAGAGTGCAACAATGAACATCAGTAATCTCCAGCTGTACATTCCTTTTCTATGATACGGAATACTCTAAAATAATCAAAAATAAGAGCTATCACTTGAGCTTATTATTTGCTAGGACCTATGCCAAACACTATTACATGTATTTAATTACCCAGTTCTATGACACAGACGATAGCACAGTGAATTTTGTATTGGACCGCTTACCACAATGCCAGCAGTTCAAATTCACCAGCCACTCCAAGGGAAAACTATGAGGCTTTCTAGTCTCCTAAGGAGTTTTACAGGCTTGTAAATCCACAAGGGTCATTCTACCCTGAGTTAGAACCAACTTGAGAACAGTGAGTTTGATTCTTGATTATTCTATAGGCAATTTAAAAAAGCTGGCAACGTAGCTAAGTCATAGATCTGGTGTGAGAGAACTGAGATGGGTTTAAAACCCAAGAGTGTTCTTTTAACTGTAACTTTATATTGGTTCTCAAGTTGGTATTTTTTTTAAAAGGAAGTAAAAAATTTGACACACAACATCTGAATGATCAAATCAAAGTGGTTTACTAAGGTTCAAAAAGCTCAATTTCCCAGAAGGAAAAAAAAAACCCACCAAGGTTGCTTCTAAAAAAGAATCTGATGTAAATTATGTAGGTATGCTATCTTACCAGTATTAACTTCACTGTGTTCGATACTAGAAAAATCCACTGCCATCAAGTCAATTCTGACTCAGAAGTCAAAGTAGAACTGATCGTGTGAGTTTCCAAGACTGTAAATCTTTACAGGATTAAAAAGCCTCAGCTCTCTCCTGAGTTACATTTAATCAACTCAATTAAATTCTGACTCCTAGTAACTTTATAGGGCAGAATGGAACTGCCCTACACTATTTCAAAAGCTGTAAGTATTTATGCAAACATCACTGCTACACCGTTTTCCCAGGGTACAGCTAACAAGTTTGAACTGGCAACCTCTGTGTTAATAACTGAGTACTTAAGCACTGCACCATCAAGGCTCCATATGATCCTTTCAATTCACAGTAAAAATAAGTTCAGCAATATTCATTTAACTCAGGCAAGATAAAGTCACACAAGACAGGAGTGCACTGTTTAAAGGAAATTTACAAACTGTTCTATCTGCTCATCTTTTAAATTAATAATGGAAAATATTTTTAAACTCATACATACAGTATAACAGGAAAAAAACAGAAAATCAATTCTTTATTGTGGTCTATTAATTTATGAGAAGGGGAGGAAGGAGCAGGTGGAGAAAGGGGAAAGAAACCCTAAACGAACAGGCTGCAGGACTATACACACAGAGGAAAATAATAAAGCCATGAACAGAAAAAAAAAAAACCACAAACACAAAGTCACAGCAACAAAAAAGATAAGAATATAAAGATAGACTTGAATTCACCGACAAAGAACCTTGATGATTTCTTCTCAATCTAAGCAAGCCATTAGTGTAACATGACCATCCACTTCTTGAGTCTACCAGTGTACCACAGTATTATCTGTTTCAGGCACTCTGCTGTTGAGTAAAGCAATTTAAAGTTACTTACATGCTAATACCCATAAGATTTACTTATATTAACAAAAATTTCACTTATTTTGACATATTACACAGTACTATTACAACCAGTCAGGCCAATATGATTTTCAGAAAGACCTTAAATTTTGCCTTCCTATTAGCTGTATAACATAAGCAATTTTTACTATATATAAAATTATTATTACTTTACAGAAACTTTATCAAATTAACAAGAATCATAATATCACCCCTACCCCTGCAGGTCAGAAAGCTGCAAAGAATTGGCACTTTTTAAAGCATAGTTCAAGGGAGCTTCAAAAGCTTATAGAAATTTTTTATCTTTTTGTTTCATTTTCCTAAGAACTTTTTAGAGCTCCCTTCTATGGGCATACACTACATCTTCCCCCCCTTTTATTTTATTTACAGTAAAAAGCCTTCGTGACAAGGAAAAAAATTTTGGTTCTGATCAGTAACCATGACACAGATATCAATCCTTTCTCATTTTCCCCTAGAATTCCATCTAAACCTAGCTCTGAATATTCACTTTGGAAATAAAGGAACTAAACTAAAAAGTTGGTAAGAAGTGAGACAGAAAGTAAGCATCGTCTTAGACCATATGAGTCAAGGGGTTTACTTTGTTTAACTTTAAATGTCCTCAATGAAACCGAGAATATAGAAAACTTCAAACATTAAATCCTAAGCTTCCTAAATAAACTACTTGCTATTTATCTCAGAGGAAATAATAATAGTACCTAACAACCCTATGGAGTGTGGTAAACTGAGGACTTGGTAGAAAGTATCTGACCTTATTTCTATACCGGTAACCACAAGCAAGGGGGAAAGAGTCCTATTTTGAGAAAGAGCTCCATTGCTCTGAGATACAAGTGTTTTCAAATATACTTTCTCCAGCTGAAAAATGTGCCCCCAGCCCTACCACAATAGCTCTTTATTAAGGAACAAGTAGGGAACTGTAGATAAAAGCAATCAGGTTCTATAGCCAAAGGTCTGTATCATGTAGCAAACTAGGTTTGGTATCTCTTGCTGATATTGATCAGAGATTACTACCCCTGAGAAGGGCTCAGTGGGATTAGCAGTCAACTAGCACTGGTCAAGATTTGACTCACCTCCTGGCTGGTTTATTATGCTACCTGCTTATGATATTACCCATTGACAATGTAATATGTCAGCTGTGTGACCAGCATACTTTACGAAAATACAGTCACACTCTCATTCCTGACATAGGGGCAAGGAGGCTCTGTGCCCTGCTGTCTGTCTGTATTTTCCACAATCACAAAGTCAATTCTGAGAATCCATTTGATTGTTGGGGATGCCTGCACCCTAAAAATGGAGCATCCCAAAAAGGAATCTTGACTCACAGAAGACAACATAGAATAGAACTGCCCTATGGAATTCCAGAAGCTAAATCTTTAAGTAAACAGTCATCATCTTTTTCCCTTGAAGCAGAGGGTTTCAAACTGTCCAACTTTGGGTGGGCAGCTCAGTGTGCTATCCAATTAACTATCAGGGCTGTTGGTTCTATTTAAGAACCATTCATTCACAAATGAAACAATGAAAAACTATGGCTCAGAAAGGTCGTTTTGACCTCCCCAAGTCAAAATATTCAGAAGTGACAAAGCTTAGATTTAAATTCTAAGAAGCAGACACCAGTAATCAACAGAAATTAGGAATGTTCCATTTGTGATTAAAAGATGGTTTTAATCTTGTGACTAAAAGACAGTTTGTGACTAATAGTTGGAGTCACAGTATAAAGATATAAACTTCAGAAGTTATATCAATTTCATATCAGGGACTATTATTAGACAGAATATTCTGAGTTACCAGACAGAACTTTGACAGCTACAGTATATACTTGAGTATAAGTCTAGCTTTTCAGCACATTTTTTGTTGTTTTTTTTTTTTTGGGGGGGGGGGGCATCACTGCCCTCTGGTGTACATTTTTAATGCAGTTTTTATGGTAAAACTAGGTGGCTCAGTGGATATTCTAGTCTTCTTACACTAGAGTATATATGGTATTTGGTTCATAAAATATATTTTGATAAATTATAAAATAACTTGAAACTAATTTCTTTTTCTAAAGCCTTTCTGTAATCAAAACTCATTGTCATAAAGTATAGTATATCAATGTATTTTCTGTATGTTGGCTGTTTTCTACTCTTCAAGTTGTTATTTATTATTCTCCTGATTTCAACTAGAACTAGTCTACTGCAGCATTTCAGTATTAATGTCAGTAATAACAACACATGTAGAAGTAGCTGATTATTACATTAATAGCTATTGTCCAAATAGCAAACACCAATAGTATTTCTCTGCTGAGAAAAATTTTGAAAAAGAAACTCAGGCTCGATTAAACGCTGGAAATAAAAAAAAAATTTTGCAAAGTAAAGAAACACTGAATAATACATAATATCATATCTTATAGGCAGATCGGTATTTCTTATTATGTACTAACTGAAAAGTGAATTTTTTATTTTATACCTAACTCTTCCATCAAAACTGGACCACTTCAATTGGTTTTGTAATCTCCAAGTTTCAAAAGATGGTAAATCCAAAAACCATTCTCCAGATGCATGCTGTCACACAATTCTAGCCTGAAAATAAAAGAACTCACTACACACCCAAAAAAAAAAAAAATCACACATTCCCTCATGAGTGAAACCACCGCGAGGCTAAAAATAGCTTCAAGACTCCAGGAGTAAAACCAATTCAGGTTAAATAGAATAACATCCAAGGACTCTGTAACACCAGTCATTAAGGACAAGAGCAAAGTTGAATTCATCTTAGGGATCTCACTAAGCCAAAATAAAAAAGGTTCCACCAGAAATTGGAGGGAACAATAAACAAACTGGTGAGTTATACCATTGGTGTTACATGTTTTAAATGGAATCCATTTAAAAGTATATTACAAAGATTATTGAGCCATACAGTTCCCTGGAAAAATGCTTCATAGAACACAAGAATTATTATGAGTCTTTCTGGTACATATTATTTTTTAATACACAATAAATTTAATCAATACTCTGCATCCACAACTGTGAACAAGAGGCATGTTAGGCAAAAAAATTGTAGTTAGTGGGCCTGATTAAAAATATGGACTCAAGTTCCTGACTTTCTGAAATATAATACCAAATTTTTATTCAGTCTTGAAATTTTCAAGGTATCCTCAGAAATCATGCAAACTATAAAACACAAAGAACCATGAGAATTATAGGTTATAAAAGCTTGGCTATTAAAAGCCAATTTGAGTGTACAGAATTCAGGAATACAAATTTCAAATAGCATTTATATGATTTACACTAAAAATCATGTAAGATGAGATACAGGAGAAAATCCACATCATTTCTGTACACTGCATAATTGGCTATGTCAAAATAACAGCTACCTAATCTGTTTTTTTCCTTTGGAAAAAAAAGAAAAAAATCATATCCCTATCTAAGTCTGGTGGTTCACCTTTGTATTCCCCTGAACTGATTATTCGGTGTCTTTATTGTTATAATGTAAAGTCATCATAGATAATTTTATCTTAGCAATTTTTCATTTCTACCTCAATTTTACTGGAAGGAACATTTAATATTAATTCATTCAACCGACATTTAGAGGCCTACATGTGTGGCTGTTCTAGGTAGTGATAAGAAAACAGGGAGCTCCTCCTTCAAGTTGTTTATATTCTAGTGAAAAACAATGCACGAGCAAATAAATAAATATGCAATATGTGAGCTTGCAAACCAAGCTTTACTTTCATTAAACTTTGATAAGCCTCTTTAAGGAGTGGAATGTCTTTTCCGGAAGGAAAAAAAATATTTTATACAATTTTATATTGGTAGGGACAGCTTCTTTATCTTTTTTTTACCTTCTCTCTATGAATTATCTTAGAACAAATGCAAACATTAGCAATGGCTGTCTCCCTAGTTGCAAAAGAGGAGCTCATTTCGAGGCTGCCTACTCATCCAAACTAGCAGCTTTACCTGAAGTCGTAAAGTTATACAAGACACGCTTTTAATAACCTTTTAATTACATTTTCCAAACTTGTCTTCCTCTTTATTTTTTATCTTTTAATCTCTCCCTTTTATTTGGCCAAACTGAAAAAGAGCTAAATTTAGCCCCCCTAGTGATATTTCTGAGGGTAGCTTTCTGTTCTGACTCACCAGGCAGCACCAGAACATAAGCATGTGCTTAACACACACTACCACTGCCCATCTGTCAGTTTTTTATACTGTCTTAGAGTGACTTGCATGCTGCTCTGATGCTAGAAGCTATGCCCCTGGATTTTCAAAAAAGCTTGAGTTACCTATCACGGGCAGGACTTTGCAGAGCTTCTAAGCCAAGAAGCCCAGCAAAGGCACAGAAGCACTAAATAACACAGTTAGCCAACTTGACCTCTAAGACATATACAGAATACTTCACCACCAGAAAGCACAATATACATTCTTTTCCAATGTATAAGGCTAGCATTAATAAATTTTAAAACATCAAGACAATACAGAGCATATTCTCAGATCAAAATATTATAGAATTAGAAGTCGACAATAAGATCAAGAAAAAAATTAAATAAATAAACTGAACAATACATTGAGAAAATGAGAAATGAAATTTATATATGCCTTTAAACACACAAGAATGACAATGTAATATACAAAATCTCTGAAACATAACAAAAGCGATACATGAATACATCAAAAAAGAATAAAAAAAAAGAGGAACCAAATCAACAACCTAAATCTAGAGAAAAAAAAAAGCAGCAAGATCAGCATACAGTTACTAGAAGCAACCATAAAGATTACAGCAAAATAAATGTATCAGCAAAGAGAAAAACAATCAACAAGCTGGTTCTTTGAAAAGATTATCAAAATTAACAAAGTTCTGGCAAATCTAGTAAAAAAAAAGATGGTGCAAATAAGAAACATCTTAACAGAACCAACTGAAAGAAAAAAAAGAAAGCAGCACAATGTTATAAAGGACTATACTCCATGGAATTTTGAAATCTAGGAGAAATGGACATATTTCTAGAAACACACTATCTACTCTAAACCGACATGGACGAATGAAGAAAACCTTAACAGACCACAAGAAAAGAATAGATCAGCTCATTAAAAACTGTAAAAAAAAAGGACCGGATTCACCAGTGAATTCTACCAAGCATTCAGATAAAAGGTGACACCAATTCTACTCAAACTATTTTAGAATATTTTAAAAGATGGCAAGTTTCCAAATTCATTCTACAAATGTCTCCTTGAGTTTATAGTAGTAATGTTTTGAAGTTTTCTTTGTACATGTTTTTTGTTTCACTGGCTAGGTTTGTTCTGAAGTATTTTATCCTATAGGTAGCTACTGTAAATGGCAGCTTTCTTAATGTCCTTTTTAAAGCTCTTTGTTAGTATAAAGAACTGATTTTTGTATGATGATCCTGGATCCTGCTACATTGATAAATTTTTCCAATCAGTTCCAACAATTTTCTTCTTGAGTCTCTCGGGTTTTCTGTGTATTGGAACATAACATCAGCAAATAGCTTTACTTCTTTGCCGGTCTGGGTGCCTTTGATTTTCCCTTGTTGCCTGATGGTTCTGTCTAAGACTTCCAGAACAGTGCTGAATAACAGTGGCCCTAAAAACATCCCTGTTTTCTTCCATTCGCTCAACTTAGCGAGATGCTGGCCTCTGAATTTGCAAATATTACACTTTATGATGTTGAGTAATTTCCTTCCTACTCCTATTTTGTTGAGTGTATGGTATCAGGAATGGATGGTGGATTCCATATCTCAACATTTTATGCCAAAAGGAGCTCAAGATGGATTAAAGACCTAACCCTAAAAACCATAAAAATAAAAAAAAACATAAAAATCATCAATGGAAAAATAAGGGCAGGCTTGACAAGCGGGCTCGGGCACATATTGCCAAGAGCCAGAGGCTCTGCCGGCCCAAGACCAAGGTACCAACCAAGCAAGGCTGACACTCCAGCCAAGGCCTCAACTACAGCAAAAGCTCTCAAAGGCGGCCAGGCTCCAGCTCCCAAAGGCACCCTGGCCCCAGCTCAAGCCCCCAAAAGCCCCTGGCTCCCACGAAGTAGAGTTCCCTGCGTGAGGGCCAGAGGGACTGGGTGAGCCCTGGGCTGTGCTTCCATGGCGCTGTGTCTTCTTGTGCTTTGTACAAATAAACCCAGGTGACGCTGAAAAAAAAAAAATAGGGGCAAACTAATACATGGTCCTAATGCAAGGCATAAGCTTACTATCAAGAATAAGGAAAAACATCCACGTGATAGAAGAAAAAATAGATAACTAAGATCTTCTAAAGTTTCCACTTAGGTGCATCAAAAGACTTCTGGCGGGGGGGAGGGGGGGGGTGGGTATGGAAGGTGGCAATGATATATTGGACAAAAACTAATATATAAAACCTATAGAAAATTTCAAACCCTTAAGAAGAAAAGGATGAATAACCCAATCAGAAACTGGTTAGAGAAAACGACAGACAATTCACCAAAAATATTCAGACAGGCTCACGGTGGTTTAATCACATGAGGGATGCAAGTAAAAACAATGATGAGATCCCACTTCATCTCAGCACTGAGAACAAACTTCAAGAAACAGACATCTATAAATGCCGGAGAGGGTGCAGACTGGAATCCTCATCCCGTTGGCTAAGCTGTAAAATGATACTGTCACTCTGGAAAGCGGTATGGTGCTTCCTGAATAAAACAGGAATGAAGAAACATATGACCCAGCAATCACTCTACTTGGTATATATCCTAAAAAGATAGGAGTCATATATATACACACTCATGTTCACAGCAGCAATATCCAAAATAGCAAAAATGAAAAAAACAGCTTAAGTGTTGCGTTAGTCTGGATAGAGAAACAAATTCATGAACACTTGTGTGTATAAGAAATATTTTTATATGAAAGAGCAACTGTCCATTAAAAAAACATCCCAACCCAGTCCAGTCCAAGGTCATAAATCCGATTTTAGCCCAAATGTCCAGTACCAGTCTATAAAATCTTCTTCAGACTCAAGAAACACAAGCAATGAGGCCAAACTCAGGACGATCACAAGCCAGATGAGTAGAATGCCTTCGGATCCAGTGGCGTTGTAAACATCTCAGGGCTGGCAGGGGTCTCCAATTGGCTCCTCTGACTTCAGTCGTCTAGTTGCATCCATGTGGCTTGTGCGGCTCAGGGCACTAGGGTAGCTCCATGTGGCTTCTCCTCAGGGATGTCTCCCAGGAACCAAGCCTTGTCAGTAGAGTCTCCAAGTGACTGTTGTCAGGAAAAAGTATCCAAGGAAGTGAACTGTGGGAGACAGTGTCTGACCTCCAAGAAGGAATTTCCCAAGATCCTCAGGAGAAGGCCACACCCACACAGAGGTCTCATTGGCTATCTTCAGATTGACATGCTAGTCTCCATGCCACACTCCTAATCCTCAAATTGACATCAGATTAGGTGACTATCACATATATCCACTGGTGCAAGAACAGACAAACACATTTGGTTCTTACATACAACAGAGTACTAAGCAACTTCTAAAAAAATCTGTGCAACAGCTCAGGACATGGATGAACCTGGAAGGCATTATGCTGAATGAAACTACTCAAAATGAAAGGGCCGATACTGTATAAAACCATTGTTATGGGAGGGGAGTAATTTTCAAAATGAAATAAACAGAATGATGGTTACCCAAGTTGGGGGTTAGAGTGGGACTATAAGTGCTAGAGGATAGACAGATGCTATCTGAGTGAAAGGGAAAATAATCTAACCAGAGGGAGATGAGCGGAGGGATTATGGATACAATGCAAGGCAATGTGAAGTTAGATAAATTGTTAAAGTGAATCTATGATCTATTCATAAACTTTCACCTACTTCACAACAAAGTTTTGTTTTTAAAGGAAGTGAACATGAACAGACGTTGGGGAGAGAAAATGTGGAAAAACAATAGGTTCACACTGTGACTTTTTTGTGTAATAGGGGTTTTTATGGCTGGAGGCAGGGCAGGGAATAAGACAGACTAGACACAAAGGCCTGCTGAGTTACTCTGAAAACTAGCCAATGAAAACACTATGGATCACAAAGAGTATGATTCAATACAGCACTAGAAGTTCAGCCCAACGGGAATGGGCAGCAATTAAAATACACAGGGGGTGTTAAGGATTGACTAGACCAGAAGTCATCAAACTACAGCCTACAGGCCACATGCAGCCTGCCAAGGACATTTATCCAGTGTCCCTCAGATGTTTTTGCTGCCGCTGCTATCCTGCTTAGCAACCGACTCATCCCAGTCCCACAGTGAATTTGTTCATAGTTTTTTGTTGTTGTTGTTGTTTTAACTATAGTCCAGCCCTACAACAGTCTGAGGGACAGTGAACTGGCCCCTGTTTAAAAACTTTGAGGGCCCCCAAATCCCAAGGTTGCATACCATTTGACATAGCGAACCAGGAATAGGCATCAACTTCAATACTAGCAACTAGCAATACAACAATAAAAAATTCCAAACTCACTGCCAGAGTCCAGTCTGACTCATGGCAACTCTATTGGGCAGGGAAGAAGTGGGCCTTTGGGTTTCCAAGACTGTTCACTCTTTCGAGAGGTGAGGAGTAAAGAGAAAGCCTTATCTTTCGCTGAGGAGCAGCTGGTGGTTTCGAACTGCTCATCTTGCAGTTAGCAGTTCAACTAGTAACCAAGACACTGCCAGAGTTCCTATAAGTGTTATTCATGCTTGATGAACAAGTTAATCCATAAAATTTATATCCAGAATAAATTATAATAAGTGGTTTATAAAAATATTATCTTAAACAAGTTTTCCTTTCAAGAATTGGTTTAAGAATTTAGCTGCGTTAATTTTTCAAAAGCAGTAAAACATTTCTTTGCCTATAGGTATTTCTGAATATGCACACACAAACAACTGCTTAGTCACCTTTTTTTAAAACTATTGATGGAACTTTCCTTTCCAAATTATTTGAATCAGCTTACCAGCCCCACAAGAAACTACTGTCATTACTCCTTAACAAGGAATGCCCTCAACCTTTCTTTCAGCATTTTCCTTTGATTCCCCACTTCCCTGTAAACTAGACCAACAGCCAGAGGCAGTGCACCCACCAAGGTACTGAGAAGATAGTAGGGAGTAAAGTCAAATGACGCCCTAAGACTTGAAGTCACACTAAGGAGCATCAGGTTAAAATATTTATATTAAAAAAAATCAAGTAAAATAAAATGTATTTTAAATCTGCTATTAACTATTTGTATAATGAATGACAGTTTATGAAGAGTCATCTCTTAATACTTGATCTTCATGACAAAGTCATAGGGGCTAGCAAGGTGCTTTTTTACTGCAATTTTACACAGAAACTCAAACTTGACAGGTTCAAAGAACTTCTCCAAGATCCCAACATAAATTTGTGGTACAGTTGGAGCTCATTTATTTTAGTTTGATCTATGGGTCACTGTGATGGGGTATAATTAGAAGATAGAGTGAGAATCACCATCATCAGGCCTTTGTTCACTCGATTTCAGCCATTTTTAAATGTTTTTCAAAAATGACGTTGTTCCTTTGCTTTACTTTGAAGATCCTTCTTTCACACATAGTAAAGGCAATCTTATTGCTTTTACTTGATGGTTACTGCATTAAGAAAAGAAATACATTTTGTAGTGACCCTAGGATACAGAAACCAATTCCTAAAATCTCCAAATCTGTAAATTTCTTATTTCTTACTTTTAATTTGTCCTATTTTCTCAAATAATTTCACTATTGTGTAACATACTCCAAACAGGGAAATTTGCCTAAGAGACTATGCTTTATCAATTTTTATGGAAATTTGGTGGACAAATGTTAGAACAATTCATTTGAAATATAGTCCTGTGTGTATGTGTGTATGCACGCATGCGTGTGTAAAATTCTTAATATGGCTCTTCTACCCAATGTAGCTCCCACCAAATGGTAGGATGGGACCATGCAAACAGGATATATGAAACACTAACAGAGGTATACTCAAGTCACTGTTATCAAGTACACTCCAACTCTTGTGACCCCAGACAGAGTTGAACTGCCCTTGTGATTTTCCAAAATAGTAAAAATCCTTATATGAATACAAAATCTCACTTTTCTCCTTGGAACTGTTGATGGTTTCAAACTGCTAACCTTGTGGATAGCAGTTCAACACATAATCCACTATGCCACTAGGGTTCAGAGTAGGTATTAGTGGCTATAAAGGATACATCTCAGAAACAGGAGAGAGAATTCTCAGGACTATCCAGGAAGGAGAGGCACAAGGAAGGAGGCCAGGAATGAGGACCGAGGAGCAGTGCAGAAACTATGAGACTGTGAGCTAGAACAGTGGGGAAGGTCTCCTGGCCCATACGACCAGAGCCCTAGGAGAGGCTGAGGACCTGGAAGACGTGGCTCTTGGTTGAAGAGAAGCACTGCTATGAACCAAAGACTGCGCTCTTCGTGTTTTCTCATCCTGGCTTGTCGTATCATATTAACTTACCAAATAAACACCTGTAATTGTTATGAGTTCTGTGTGGCCATAGCAATGGGCCATCCAACCTAGCTGAGAAGTACAGTGCCATTGGGGTAACGATTGGTGTCACAACAGGATAAAGAATGATGAACAGTGGAGGCCTGGCTGGTCCTTGCCTTGTGGCAATCAGCCATGGGTTGGTTTAAAGATGGATTCCCCTCCCTACCGTAGCTGAAGCGGGTAGAAATGTGGCATCCAAAAGCCTAGAAATCATTTTTAATACTTCAAAATGCCAAATGGAAGATGTGTGTTTGTCTGATACAAACTTCACGGAAATACCACATGCACTTGTTTTCATCTGTAATTCTATCAACTAGATAATAGTAGCATTAACTAGCCGGGTGCTGATGAGAAGGGCAAATGAACAGATATATGTGTGCTGAATTAGTTAAATACAGTGAAATAATTACTTAACAAAGATAATTTATAAGCTCTCTGAAAAAAATGGAACCACTGAAAACAAAATATGGGTAGGTCCTTTAAAATTCATCAAAGGGGCTAGAAATGGTCAACTAGTCAAAAAATGCTAACCAATATATAAAGTGGCAGCAAGTCAATCTCATTCGGAATAGAGGTATTTCTACTTCCCTTATAAAAAGAACTCTTACTGTTCTTTGCAAGTCAACTGACCTATGGTTTTTAAACTGCTTCATAACTCTTTGTGTGAGTAGAAAACTCTGTCTTTCTCCAGTGGAGCGGCTGATGATTTCAAACTGCCAACCTTTCGAAGCACAACCCAATGCCTTAGAAATGTCAACCATTAATCACTTAAAAAATAGCTTATGATCTGAACTAAATTTGTATAGAGCAGTTTTAAAATGAAATGTAAATAGCACTAAACATTTCCTCCCTGCAACCTATACTTACTAGATTCCTTCTGTAAATGAAAAAATTTTTTAAATATATTAAAAAAATAAAAGATAGCTTATGTCATTCAAGGATTAAACTGTCCGAAGCATATTCTCATTAAAACATATGAACATCGAGTCATCTTTTGCCGATTACTTATTGTGTGCAAGACTGCACCTGTGCGCGTGTGTTTGTGTGTGTATGTTTAAAAAGTGCTCTGGAGGCCTATAGCCATTCTTTGAAACACAACTAATCACTTCATCTCAGGATTTCCCAATGTTCAACACAAGAAACTCTGGTCTTCAGTGCTGCAACTGTGCACTATGCAGGCAAAATTTGCCCTCTTCAAGAAAGTCCTCCAGAAAAGAAATCTACTTCATTTCCTTTAGGTAAATATCTTCCAAATTTATTTGACCCACAAAATATTTTGTTCCTTTAACAACTATGCATTCAGCACTTCTAAGAGGACTGCAATTGAAGCTTTCTGCCTCAACCATATCTTATCTGTCAACCTCAAAATCAAGAATCAGAGTTTATATGTAAAATCACAGGCATATCTGTGTTTTTCAGTTAATGCCCCACACATCTATGTGCAATCTAGATATTTAACATAACTACACTTTTTATTCAGTACTTTTAATAACACATGAGAAGTGAATGCAGGCTGAAAAAAATAGCGTTTATTTAGGAACAAGCTCCTGAGTATGCCATGGACAAGAAGAAGTTCGACACATTTTCTATACTGTTAGCTCTCTGCCATAATAAATGTTCCAAATGATCACTTTAATAGCTTCAGAAACACCAAGAAAACTGTAAGTCTTTAGTGAAGATTAACTGATAAAAATGTTGCTATCTTCCAATTTTTTGAAAACCCAAATTTAATGAAATTAATCCTGAGGTAAACAACCATATCTAGCTTCCAACTAGCTCTTCTAATAAGCTTATTACTTTTTAAAAGGGAGGGTTTAGCAGGGAGAAGGGAACAAGTGATTCAAAATCAGTGACAAGGAGGGTGTGAGAGGCCTGGTAGGGATTGATCAAAGGCAGGGTAACTAAGAGAAATTACTAAAACCCAAATGAAGGCTGAGCATGAAGAGGGAAGTAAAAGGAAACAGAGTAAAGAAATGGGAGGCATGGGGCACTTATATAGGTCATGTGAATAGGTAAATAAATTTATATGTGATGATGAGGAACTAGATCGACATGCATATATTTATAGGGTTAGTATTAGGGTGGCAGATGCACACTGAGTCTCCACTCAAGTACTTCCTCAACACTTTGTTCTATTAAATTGCCATTCCATGATGTTCACCTTCCCCACACAATAACTGAAGACGAATGTGTACATAAGCAAATGGGGTGAATAAAGATGATGGTGCCCATCTGTAAGGAAAGGATTTCCCCTTACAGAGAGGTCACAGGCAGGAGACCAATCAGTCAGGGTGTTATGTAGCAATGATGAAACATACAACTTTCCTCTAGTTCTTCAATGCTTCCTCCTCCCCACTATCATGATCCCAATTCCACCTCACAAATCCAGCTAGGCCAGAGCATGGACACTGGTACAGAGAGGAGAAGGAAACACAGGGAATCCAGGACAGATGATCCCTTCGGGGCCAGTGGTGAAAGTGGCGATAACGGGAAGGTGGAGGGAATGTGGGGTAGAAAGAGGGAACCAATTATAAGGATCTACATATAACCTCTTCCCTGGGGTACAGACAATGGGGAAGTGGGTGAAGGGAAACATCGAAAAGTATGATATGACAAAGTAATAACAATTTATAAAGTATCAAGGGTTCATGAGCAAGGGGAGCGTGAGGGAGGGGGACACTGGTAGGGAGGGAGGGAAAAAAATGAGGAGCCGATGCCAAGGGCTTAAATAGAAAGCAAATATTTTGAGAATGATAAGGGCAATGGATGTACAAATGTGCTTGGCTATATGGATTGTATCATTGTATGATCCCCCCCAAAAAATGATTTTTTTAAGGAAAAAAAAGGGGGAGTGGGGTTAGGACTAAATAATTTTCAGGTATACTATGTAAACTTTTTTGCCAAAGTAGAAGTGATATTAAGAGTAAGCAGTCCTAACAGTAAAAGAGGAAAAAACAAACAAACTAGGAAACTGGTCATTTTTTTAAAAAATCTAATTCCTCTAGGAGGAATATGGACAAGATACAAATAGCAAGTTTTCTAAGTTAATTGCATCCAATATAAAATAAATCAAAGCCAAAAAGGTTTAAACTGAGACATAAAAGTCCTATTTTTTTTTAATCTAGAAAAACTATGTGGGCTCTGCTTTCACACTAGCAGATAATATTTCACAAGTTTCAAAGTTCGCTGTACATACCAGTTTGCTCAATTTAGTTATTTTCCCTTGGAGGTCTGCATCGCCGTTAATTGATCTTTTGTAAGGCTTCTCTTTTTTTTTCCTCTTTTTTTTTAAAGGCATCAATTAATGGTTTATTGACAAAATGAAAAACTGAGAAGTTTCACGAGAATGTTTATCCATAAAGTTATCATTACATGTCTATGTACTTAGATAAAATAAAGAAACTAAAGATAGCACACTGATGCTATCAACTACAAAAATATGAATGATGCATTCATGCCTTTGGCAGTAAGCCACAAGGAGAACACATAATCTGGAATAAAATGACCTAAACACGATTTCTTACTCTACCACTCACTACAAGACTGTAATCAAGCTGCTTTAACTCTCTCAGTCCGCTTTCTCATTTGGCTAATGAGAATAATGTCACCTACCTCAACATATTAAGATGTACAGAATTACCAAATGCTTTCTGAGCACAGCAAAGCTTGGGTGAACATAACTAATATAAAAGCTGGGTAATCTGTTTTACCACAGCTACTATCTTGAGAAGTAACAAAAATTAAATCACGTTCCCCTACATAAAACCTCCTGGAAATTGTCCCTGAAATAATAGTAGTAAAACAGAGTTCCACATACTAAAGATTTAGGACCAAATATTGAATAAATTTATACTAAAACATTTGAAAATAAAACGCTTTCTGAGCTTTGTTTTTATAAAGCAAAAGAATGGCAAAAAGTTTTTCTCATGTCATAAGAACAGAAAGCCATTCATTCGGATGCAACTGAATAAAACGGTCAGTTATGCACCTCTTGAGTAAGGAGATCGAATTCTATTTCATCTTAACTACTTTACTTGACCTTATACAAATCTCTGGGTTACAATTCCTCCTCAATAAACTAGCTAAAGGTCATGGATAAAATCCATGTAACCTGTCTTTTTGTAGAGGCTCTACAAAACCCGGTGTAGTAGTAAGGGGTTAGACCCAAGAACCAGGCATAAATCCTGGCTCTGCCACTTAAAAACCAGTGAAATATGCACACGAAAAGCCTAAGTACAAAAAAAAAAAAAAAAGCCTAAGTACATTTAACTATTACCCTTTACTTTGTTTAGAATTTTTGGAGAAACTAGTGAGTTCAAGTAAAACTATTGTAACTTTTTTTAAAATGCTGTTATGTTGGACTTGTCAAGGGAAAACAGAAAAGGTACTCATTATCAATACCAGTAATAAAATAGAAAATTTCATTTTACAGATCCATGAATTTTTAATTATTAATACCTAGATAACTCCTGAACAACTTTAAACCAATCAATTCTGAGGCAGCTGAAACAGAAATTCATAAACATAACTTACTAAAGCTTACTAAAGTCCATATACCAAATTAAGTTTGTAATGGATTGAACTGTGGACCCCACCAAAAAAAAAAATGTGGCAACTTGGCTAGGCCAAGATTCTCAGTTATATAATTATCTCCCATTTTTCTGATGTTATATAATTATATAGTCTAACCTCTATGATGTTAAATAGAGGATTAGAGGCAGTATGTTGATAGAGTATGAGTCTTAAGAATTGTGCTGTACCTTGAGTGAATTCCTTTTGAACTATGAAAAGAGATTAAACAAGGAAGAGACAGAAAACCTGGTATCACCAACAGAGAAGAGTTGAAAGCAGAGAACATCTCTGAAACCTGGGACTTTGTGCTGAGAAAGTCCTAGACCCAGCAGAAGACTGATGCCAAGACACAGAGATCTCCAGAGATGCCCAGCCACAAATGTTGAATGGAATCAAGACCTTCCCACAGGGTAAACAGAATGAAAACATTCCCTTAAATTTTGTACTTCCAGTCTTCTAAACTGTAATAGAATAAATTCCTTTGTTAAAGCCACACCTGTGTGCTATTCCTGTTACAGCAGCACAAGATAAGAAAAGCTGTAGTTTAAAACATTCCAAAAAGGAAGTCATAGGGTGAGATGGCTGAAGAAAAATTGAAGAAAAAAATTGTTATCATCGGACTGAGCCCCGGTGGCGTAAGTGGTTGAGTGCCGGACTGCCACCCGCGGGCTTGGCGGTTCAAACCCAGCGGCTGCTCTCAGGAGCAGCGCCCATGTGGATAGCGCCCATGACCACCAGAGGCAGTGATGCCCCCCCCTCAAAAAAAATTGTTACCATCACTGTCAGACTTATTTAAAGAACAGGAGGGAAGACGTCTCAATTCCTTTCATGTATTTAGTTAAAACGGTGAAATCAAAACGACAAAAAAAATTACACGGCAATTTCTCCCAAAGACAAAGATGCTTTTCAAAAAAGGAAAAAAAATTAATATACTTGCAGAATGAATTGTATTGCTACATAAAAAGGGCAATATATCACAATATAAATGAGTTTATTTCAAGAATACAGGGTTAACTCAACATATAATCCACAAGGAAAATGCTGAAAAATCTTATGATCACCTCAATAGATATCGAAAAAAGATTTCATAAAAATTCAATCCCCATTTGTATAAAATTGCTTAGCTATCAGAGAAAGAATAGCCAAAAGTATCCCTAATCTGGTAAAGAGAGTTCACCAAAAGCCCATAGTTTTGTGAGATCTTGTTCTCAATGCCTTTTGGGTTGATTTTCAATACTGTGTCTGTCATTGAGAACTGTCCCCACAAAGTTTGCTGGTCTGTCATCTGTCAAGGAGCACACATATATCACCAGGTCTTTCTCCTGCTGGGTGGGATGTTAGAGCCATTAACTTCTCAGGTAGCCGCTGAGAGTTCAGCTATCTGTGGTACCAGGGTCCCTACAACTGTAAAATATGTAGAGGCTGTTGCCTAAAATTTCCCCAAGGAGAAGCTGTATGATTTTTTCCTGTATGTATTTTTCTACACGAGTAGGAAATCTGACAATATATAAGATGCTTTCAATTGGAACTGACTTGATGGCAGCAGGTTTAGTCTCTTTTGCTTTAATCACATCTTTTCATAAGATATTACACATGAGAAAAGCTCATGGCAATGCTTTTTATTTCCACCAAACTAACAGTTAAAATAGAACTTTTACTACTGATCTTTTCTTCATCTACTACTACTACGAACAAAAATTTCTGAAAGATTCTGATAAGATTCACACTCCCTATCTAGACAATCTTCAGGAATGAAAGAATTGAAGAATTTAGACAATGTAAAGTGAACTTCAAACCACTAGAAACAAGTAGTCTGCTTACGTAGTAGTTTACTCCTGAAGCAGATGCTTCAGAATTGAATAGCAACCAAAAAATGCTACCCAGACAGTTATCAATGCCAAGTTCAGTGCATAGGTTATGAGGTACAAACAACAAAAGTAGGACGTTTCTCCCAATTCACAAATGAGTTGAAGGGCCAACTCCGTCATGATCACTTTTTCACATAACTGAAGGCATTCATCTACAAAATATTATTTCCTTAATGGCCCCAAGTGGGATTTCTTTTCAATACCCATAAAAACAGATTCTTAGACTCGCTGTGACTCTCAAAGGTGCCCACACCAAGCCCTGACAGCTGTCATCAGCCTCTGAAGGGAAGAAACCAGGTAACTCCACAAGCTTCAGGAAGTTGTCAATGGCGCCTACACCTGCACACATAGGCTCTGATCATCAGAGGGAAGTATCTAGCTGTGTCAAGTTCTTTCACTTGAGGTACTGCTGGTGAAGGCAAACTCTACTTCTTCAAAAAGTCTGCTTGTGCAATGGACATTGGACATCAGAAAAGGGAAATCGGTTGCTTAGACAGTGTTGCCCTCTTTCCACTTCGGGACCAAGGGGGAAAACACAGTTCCTCAGAGTGTAGCCAGGGGCCCACACGCAAATCATGAGGGCAGATGCCAACTGAACTTTCCGATGGCCACAATTTAGGCGAAAGGTGACCGGAATGGGGGAGGGGGGGTGGATAGAACTGGGCTACACAAATGCAGCGGGGACGGGGGTGGGGGTGGGGGTTGTCCTGGGGGGCAGTCCACTCCATCCACAGCCGGAGGGTGGGGGACGGACCAGTCTGGCCGGGCGACAACCCCAGGACGCTGACCGCGCTCGGAGGTGGAGGGCCCTGGAGGCCGGGGTCGAAGAAGGAAGACGGCGGGCGAACCGTGAGGTGAACAAGACCCAAGCGCTGAAAGGAGTCGCCAACGCGTGTCAGGGGATTCGACGGAGGGAACGGTGAGTGAGTGGCCAGGTGGCAACAGCAGGAAAGACCCCTGCCAGGGGGGCAGGCAAGTGGCGAGCGCCAAAGGGGAGGCACGAGCCACCGGAGGCGGTGGGACTCTGTTGAGTCAGCACGGCTCCTGCTTAGGGGGCACTTGTCGCATCCCCGCGGCTCCTCGGGCTCCGGGACCCGCCACGTCGGGTCAGGGCCGCCGAAGGAAGCGCTGCTGTTGTCGGCAGGGCTGGCGCCGGCCCCGACCCTCTCCCCGGTTCACAGGTAAACACTGGCCGCCGTCGCAGCTTACCTCTGTTAACATTATTACATCCCGGGGAAGTGAGCTCCTCCCTAGCCTCGCCGCATGGCAACAGCCGTAGCAGCAGCGAAAACTGCCCGGGCCGCCGCCAACGGCGGCAAATACTCCTCCAGTCCGCTGCCGGGCGGTGGCTTTACTCGGCTTCGCTGGCTTCCCCCCGGCCCGACTGCTCGAGACGGACGCGCCGCCATCTTGGAAGAGCGACGTCCGCGTCTCCCCGCGACGTGCGCTCCCATTGGCTGCCGCCGGAGCCACCGGCGTCTCGTGACCGTCTCCATGGCGCCGGCGCGCGGAGAGGCGAAGGGCAGCGCCGGGGAGCCGGATGGGCGCCGGCGGCGAGGCCCCCGAGGCCGGGGCCGGGACCTGGGGCGGGCCAGGGGACGCCGGGAGCGGAGCGAGGCCTCGCCCGGAGCGCTGTCCTCGGGGCCCGGAGAGGGGCGCGCGCTCGCTCCGGGGCTGCTGGTCCCCGTTCTCGCGCGGAGATCCGTCGGCCGAGCGGAGGGACGAGAACGACTTCGGCCGAGCCTTGCACTTGGACGAGCGTCGCGAACCTGGCGCGTCCGGAGGGCGAGGCGACACCTGTCCTGTAGACAAACTTCTTCCCGGCATTTTCCTGCCCCTCGGCGACCGAGAGACACGGGGGGTCGGGCGGGGGGGGGGGCGCGTGACTTGCTACAAGGCCTGAGACTTCGTGGGATGGAAACCCCCCCAACACAGCCCCGCTCGCCTTCTAAACTTTGCCCGGAACTCTCCTTGGTCCCTTCCAGTCCGCAAGTGAGGTCTGTGCCGCCGTGTGCGACAGGTTGCAGATGTGATAGGGGCATATCGGCTTCACCCCGATTCCAGCCCACTTAGGACTGTCGCTTCGTTCGCTGATTGGCCAGCGCGTGCCTAACTATGAGGGCTTAGTTTTGTTTCATGTAAGAGACCTTTTAAAACTGGAAGTTGCTTTTTCTTTTGAAATGCTGCCTGGATAACTGGATTGCTTGCTTTATCTTTGTGTTTCAGCGTGAAGAAATTTCATAAGACAGGATGGTGCATAGCCCTAATGTAAACGAGGATCTATTATGGAGCTCTGCCTACAAGGCTAACTCAGTTCTGAACCTATCCCTGATTGAAGTACACCTTTGGAAATTAGAGGCAGTCGCTTCTGCCCCCGACATTGTCACGAAAGAGGTTTATGGGAATGTGCTTCGTGTTTCCCCACTTTATGTTACAAGGTGCAATTTCCATGGAAATTGGATAGTAAGATTACCAACAATGTGTGCAAACTTTCCATTACATTTTTACAAGGATTGCAGGAGCATTTGGAGAAAATGAAGACAGTAGTACACCCATTAACCCTGATACTATTGCAAAAAGATAATTACTCTTAAAGTCTCAAAACAGAAAAAGTGAAGGCATTACAAGCCTTGCATTGCCTTTATTCCTCTCTGCCCTCACCAAGATGGGGGGGGGTGGAGGTTATAGTTCCAGTAAGCAGTTCTTACAAAAATGCAAGAAGAACTCGGATTTTACATAATCCAATTAATTGAGGTAAAGTAATTGTTGTGCTGCTGTTACCTTAATGTACATTTTACACATAATTTCCAACAGTTCCACTTTTCCCTTGCTAGCAAAATTCTGAAATTTGACATCGCACAACAAAATGTGTTGCTGGTATCTTCCTGAAAACCTTGAACAGGAGATAAGATTGGAAAGTCCTGCCCACACCAAAACATGAAACTAAGACTAGAGACAATGCGGAACCTGGAAAAAGATATTGTTCCAACCTGTAAATAAAACGGAGGCACATTAATATTTAAGGGAGCCGCTAGTGAATTAAAACATTTAGCTGCCTGAACTGTATATTCTATTTTCATTTCCTCACTGTACCAGAAGCAAGGCATTTGACTTAAAAGTAAATCAAGGGTATACCACTTGTCTGTCAGTTGTGGGTGCTTCAGCACCTTGGGATTTTGCTGGACTGCTAATGATACTGAAAACTATGGTGCCGATATTTTAACTACCAGTAAGGTTCCCGGTAGTGGACAAGTTTCGGCACAACTTTCAGACTAAGACAAATTTTGAAGAAAAGTCTAGCAGTTTCCAAATTTACCCAGGAAAAGCCTTATGGATCACAACAAAATATTGCTCCAATTAGTCCTGGAAGAGGAACTCCCTAGGTTGGAAGGCACTTAAAATGCACAGGAGCCAGAACAATGAACTCTCCTGCTAAAGCTCACGAAGGGGGCACATGAGAAAGACTAGACAATGTTGTACATGGGGCCGCTGTGAGTGAGAGCTGATTCAGTGGCAGCTATTTCAGGGGAGGCACAACTTGAGATTTATACTAACCTGTGCTATGATGTAGAGATGCTTCCAAAATTTAGAGGTTTCTAGACCTAGAAGCAAGTCAAACTTAGTTCCTCCTGTCATGTCTCAGTTCCTTCAGCCAGAGTTTTCTCTGTGACCTCAAAATTCCTGCATTGATTGGCGTCCCACTTCCTACCTCACAC
>PVJH01027987.1:0-27920 GCA_004026705.1 Nesogale talazaci
CACCCCCAACCATCATGTTCCCAACTCTACCTTACAAATCCAGATGGACTGGAGAAGGTACACTAGTATAGAGGGGAGTTGGAGATATGGGGAAACTAAGATGGATGAACCCCTTTGAGCCAATGTTTAGATTGGAGATGCTGGAAGGGTAGAGAGAAGGTGGGGTAAAAAGATGGAACCACCTGCAAGGATATACACATAGGCTCCTATTTGAAGGACAGGCATCAAAGGAGTGGGTTGGGGGAGAGGTCGGGCAGTGTAAGATATGACAGAACAATAACAATGTATAAAGTATTGAGGGTTGGTGGGATGGAGAGAGCAGGGGAAGAGGGGGAGGGATGGAAAAGTCGATACTAGGGTCTCAAGGGAAAAGGCAGACGATTGGAGAATGATAATAGAAGTGGACATGTGAGGGTGGTTGATACAGTATGTTTATTTATGTATTGTGAAAAACGATGTATGAGCTCCCAATAAAATGATTTAAAAAAAAGACATAGCTTGAAAATCCATTTTTCAGGGGGTACTGTCTTATAAATATAGTAATTATGGATGAAAATGTCATATTATAAGATATGAACACCAAGATGATTCCTTGGTTGCAAATTCAATAGGTCATTCAATCAATGTATTGAATCATAAGTTTTTGGATGTTGTGAAATATAAAACCACCAAAAAAACCACAAAAAAACACCATGACACCAATTGTCAAATGCCATGCCTGTTTGGCATAAATTGGGTTTTTTTGGCCTAATACAGTGTCAGGCATTACTCTAATCTCCCTCAGCTAGTGGTTATGTCTGAAATCTTCTTCATAAGACAAAATAGACTATACCTGTATTATGTACCAATTCCAGTCAAGTGACCTCTTTCAAGGTCAAAGATATTTATAGTAGCTAAATTGTCACCAAGTGGGGTAGTTACATAATCTGATGTCAATTTTGGACCTAAGAGAATTAAGAGTGAAAGGGGAGAGTGTCATCTGTCAATTGGGTCTTAGCCAAAGAGGCCTCTGCATGGATGTGGCCTCCCCCTGAGGATTTTAGGAGTTCCTATATTTCCTCCTTGGAGGTGGGAGACACACACTCTCACTCTGCTCATTCCCTGGGAGACACTCTACTGACAAAACACATGGCACTATACTGAGAGACCCCATGTCCTCGGAACTGGAGGAGCCACATGGAGACACCTTTCAGCACTGAGATGCTTACAACACCACTGGATCCAAAAGATTTTGCACCCACTGGCCTTTGATCTTCCTGCATTCACCATGATTGAATGTGTTCTGTGAATCAGAAGAGAATTTCTAGATTTATGTTGGACATATGGGTCAATATCAGACTTATGGGCTTCATCTGAACTGGACTGGGATGTTTTCTCAATATTCGACTGCTCTTGTATATAAGTTTCTTTCCTATACACATATGAGTGTCTATGAATTTGTTTCTCTGGTCTAGCCAGACTAAGACACCAAGTCACTGAGGTGTGCTGCCATATTAAGGGCTTCACATTGATCTCTTTCACTGGCAAGTTGGATATTTTCAATCAACATGTCTAGAATAGCTTTGAAATGTAGGAACCTTGTTCATAGACATACCCTCTATCCCAGTCACTCTATGTCCAGTTGTTCACATGCCCTTTATTCAGCATGAGCAGCACATGACAAAGCTGCATGATCTGACCTGACTCATTCTATTTGGTTGTTTAATGTTACTCCCATGATACATATTCTCGTGTTGAAAATGACAATTTTTTCTATACTCCAGTAGATCCATTCATGTAGACCTTCCACAGATTTTTAAAAATATTTCTCCATGTGTATCACTGATTAACATTAAACATCCTCTACCCCAAAACCATACATTTGTGTCTTGGCCCATTTCCCTTTCATTAAAACAGAAATAAATTATTAGTTAATTACCCAGTGTGAATTTCCCTTTTCTGATGCCTTTCAACACCATTACTAGGAGATATAATGGCTCCCCTGCCACCTATTTTAGTTTATACCAGGTTGCTAAACTGATCAATCAAGAACCAAGCTTGGCATTCTATGCTCTATCAACTGGTGAGGCCAGAGTCATGAGTTGAGGAGTAGGTGTGAGTGCCACAGCGATGGATGGCATGAATTCTGCACCCCCTGTGTGTGCAGCTTACTCTGCCCTCTGACTCTATTCCTGCCTCACCTGGATCCACCACGGTTGTCTTCTAATGAATTGGTTCTCTGTCTGTTGGGCTTGTATGACGGCGCTTTGAAAAGTCCTTGCAAGAATTCCATTATCTTTCAATTCCATTAATTTGATGGGTGTTTTGAAACGCCCCTTTTTAGTGGGTTAGTTTGACAAATTCCAGTCATAAAGTGGAGTTCTGCTTTTATGCCCATTTAATATCCTAGAGTTAGGAATTATTTCTCCACTAAAAGTTCATAGCATACCAGGGAATTATTTTTGAATAACTTGTAATAAGTATATACTGTAGGTATCAAGTTATTTTCTCAAAACCCTAGGAGTGTGTGTTGTCATTCTCCATTTGAAGATTTCTGTAAACTCTACATTTCTCTCCACCTCAGATATGTCTAATATTCTAAGACCCAAAGCTCAGATCTGTTTGTATGCCTGATTTGAATGCTATGAATAGCCATTTCCTCTTCTGTACACTTGTACATTCATCAAGAGGCAAGAATGAGTGAATACTACATGGTTTAAAGTCATGAAATTTGTCCATCAGAGATGTATCTTCTCAACAGTCTTAATCAATTTGTATACTGAACAAATAATCAGAGAAGATGGAACATATGAAGAAGATTGTCGTTCCAGGACTGGAGTAAAGCTTATTAACTACCTGTATATATAGATAGCCCGACTGAGTTTACAGAAAGTGATGAGGTCTTGAGGAACTTGCTGATGATAATCTCAAATTGCTGCCTTAATATGGATTACAACTTAATGTAAAGAAGACCAAAATCCTCACAGATGGACCAGTGGGTAGCTTCATCATAAGTGGAGAAAGAATTGAAGTAATTACAGATTTTGTTTGCTTGGATCCAAAATAAATGCTCATGGAAACCACAGTGAAGAAATCAAAAGACTTGTTCCTTTGGATAAATCTGCTGCCCCAAACCTCTTTAGAGTATTGAAAAGTGAGGCTATTACTTTGAGGACTAAGGGGTGCCTGACCCAAGTGATGGTGCTTCCCACTGCCATATATGTATGTGAATACTGCACGTTGATTTAGGGAGACCAAAAAATAATTGGTGAGTTTGAATTGTGATGCCAGAGAAGAATATTTAAAATACCATGGACTTCCAAAAGGGTAAACAAAGCTCTTTTGGAAAAGTCGGGCAAGAATATCCCTTACAGGCAAGAGGAAGCTTCATCTTCAATACTTTGGACATGCCAGGAGAGACCATAATTTGGAGAAAAATCTCATGCTTGGTAAGGTAGAGGGACAGTGAAAGAGAGAGAGACTCTCAAGGAGATAGAGTGACACGGTGGCTGCATCACTGGGCTCAAGCACAGGAACAATGGTGAGGATGATGCAAGACTAGTCTGTGGTTCACTCAGTGGTGCATTGGGTTGCTATAGGTCTGAACCAACTTTATGGCAACTACAGTGGCTCTCAACTTTCCTAATGCCATGACCCTCTAATACAGTTCTTCATGTTGTGGTGAGCCCTCAAACCATGAAATTGTTTTCACTGTTATTTCATAGCTGTAATTTTGTTACTGTTATGAATCAGGTGACCCCTGTGAAAGGGTCATTTGATCTCAAAAGGAGTCATGGCAAAAGGTTGAGAACTTCTGACCTACAACAATAACCGTACCTGAAGATCATAGGGAGGAAAATATTATGAGTGGGTCATTGGCGTAATAGTGAGGGGTACCACTCCCACATTCACCTCTTGGTTCCTGAATCCATGAAGCCACGATTCCTGGAGGAAGAGCACCATATCTTACATACTGGCTTTGAGCCTATAAAGCTCCCTGAAGGGCATTATTCCAAGCCACCAAGGTATTGTCACCTAAGTGCACAATAATTGTGTCTTTAGAAGGTCATTCCATCTTCCTATCAAGCCAACTGCATCAGAATGATGGGCAACATGATCACTTAATCACTGTTGTCAAACAGAATCCAACTCAAAGGAGTCCTGTTGGCATAGTGGTTACTTGTTGGGCTGCTAAGTTTAAGGTTAGCAGTTCAAAGCAATCAGCCACTGCACAGGAGAAAGATCAAGCTTTCAACTCCTGTGAAGAGCTACAATCTCAGAAGCTCACAGGGGTACATCTACCCTCTCCTAAATGGTCGCTGTGAGTTGAAATCAAATCAATGGCAGTGAGTTATGTGAACAGCAGTGAATTCCATGCTCCTGGGTCAGTTGCCATATTCATTTACTAGGAAGTAAGTTCCTTGATTCCACCACATCCCCATTTTCCCTACCTACTTGGCTTGTACACATTCAACTCTCCTGTTTGAAAATAGTATTTATTGTAATTACTGCATATTTAAGCAGATTGCTATGAATCAGAATCCACTTTGTATTGGTAAATTTTGTGTTGTAATCAGGTGGTCACTCCAATTCAACTTATTGTTGCAGGTGTACAAATTAATACTTTTCCTGGTACCTGATATGCAGCTCTTTATTCAGCCAATGTGTTTCTTAATTCTGGTTTAAAATGTTTACCAGAAGTAGTTTTCCTTCAGCTGACAAGGGCAACTGAACATATTCACTGTGATATCCAAGGTATATCAACTCTCCAGGGTCCAAATCGTCCTTTTCTGAAACACCAATCCATTGAAAGTTGTTCCTTTCAGTAGTGTCTCACATAATTCTTAGACTCTCTTTGGGTTTTTTAGAAATCATTTTATTGGGGACTCACACAACTCTTTTTTTTGGGGGGGGGGGAGTGCATTACTGCTCTCCCGTGGTGGGAGTAGGAGGCCCAGCCCCACTGCTGGGATTGATCCTCCATCCCAGTGGGCCGCAGTCCTGCCCACAACCACTACGCCACCGGGGCTCAGCCCTCACACAACTCTTATCCACACATACGTCCATTGTGCCAAGCAATGTGTACATTTGTTTCCCTCATCAGTCTCAAAACACTTGCTTTCCACTTGAGCCCCTTGAATCCGCTCCTTATTTTCCCCCCCTCTCTGCTTCCCCCATGACCCCTGATGATTTATTAATTATTATTTTGTCATGTTTTGCACCATCCAACATCTCCCCTCACCCACTTCTCTGCTGTCCATCCCTCAGGGAGGAGGCCATATGTAGGTCCTTGCAATCTGATCTCCCTTTTTACCCCACCCTCCCTCCACCCTCCCATTGTCGCCCCTCTCACCATCAGGGGAAACACTGATTTCCAGTGTTTCCAGTTCCTATCTGTACCAGCTTTTTTAAAGAACATTTTACTAAGGGCTCTTACAGCTCTTGAAACAATCTATACATCCATTGTGGAGTAAGATAGGATTATAACAATCAAAACTAAGTAAAATTAAAGACATAGAAATAATAAGGCCAAACAACCACACCCACCCACAGGAGCAGTCATGCCAGACCCAACACTTGCTTTCTTTTTCTCAGTTACCAGGCTGTTCTTTAAAAGGATTCACCCAGCATGCACAGTGGGAATGCAGCCTTGGGTGAGCATTGAGGAAGAGTTGGTTCCCACTCTGGTTAACAGATTGTTGTGCATGATTCAGAAGGATTCCACTGTGATGTCCAGTATCGCTCCAGTATCTGGTTTACCCAGACACAAAAGAATGAAGGTGGAGGGAAACGTAATTTAAAAAACCAGCAAACTTAAAGTCACAGGTGGCCACTGCTCTTTTTCCCGGTCTCAATTCTGTGGCTGACTTCTGTGGTTGCCAGTTGGTGTGGGCACCCAAGATGACCCCATTACTATTGGGGGGGGGGGCATTTTCATTGTTTATCAAGAGAGAAAGCATAAGAGGATGGGGGGACAGGGTACACAAAAACATGAAAATCTGCCTTCTTGTCACATTCTCTTTAGCCTTAGGCCATTGCGAAAGTCAGAGTGCTGGCAGGAGCTAATTGACAGAGCTGGGGACCCAGTGGTAGACTGTAGTCTCTGTCAGTGAATGTGTGGAACTGTGTCTCCTGTAGACTTCAAGGTGAGCTGCAGTGATTCAGCCTCCTCTTTTTCTGGTGTCATGTCTGGCCTGATGCCCTTTCAGTATCCTCATCACCCCAGGGGTGTGAAAGGATGAGTGATGGTGTCTTCAGTGGGACCAGATTGGGCCCTGGATCCTCCTCTATTCCCCTGTGAGAAACAGGGGATGGTCATCTCTCTTTGCCAGGGTGTCCCAGAGATTGAATTGCATGGAAGAGGGGTGCTGACTCATGGTTAGCCAACTGAGGATTTTTTTGTTTTTCTTGATCTGTTTGCACGGGTTCCACCTTTTGAGTTTCTCTGTCAGTGTTCGGTTTGTTTTTCTTTCCTCAGTGACTCAGGACTCAAGGTCTTTCCCTACTTATATGTTGATTTCCCATCTTTGGTATAGAAGGTCAGTGCCGTGTGTCTGTCTCAGCTCTCTTCTTTTACCAGAAATGGTTTTGAAGTGCCAACCATTCTGCTAGCAGCCCAGTGCTTACCCAATAGCACTCACCACCAGGGTTCCTCGTATATAATTAGCTCTTGATTTTTTTCATTTCCCTTTACCTCATCAAAGATATGCATTGATTGATATAAAACAGAAACATTCCTGAGGACATTTACAGTATTAATTTTGACACTTTATCTTAATTTTAGCCTACTTTTCAAAAGCTTTTGCTACTATTGTTTAGTACATTTCCATAGTTTTTGATGTCAATTTGTTATTCTTACAAATGAAAAAAAATGTGTGAAATTTTATATTTAAAAAAGCTGAAAACTCATTGGATATTCTTGGAGTATTTGGATGTGTGAGAAAATTGTGCTTCCAGGTTTTGTCAATATGTGCATACATAAAAGTTTTAAAAATACATCATTCATATAATCAATCCAGAAAATTGTATCAGGGTATATGAGCCTATCCCAAATATATTTCAAAATACTTTCTGTATTACATGATTTTCTTTGGAAAGCAATTACTTTTCACTCAGTTAAAATATCTCACTTACACTACAAAGTTTTAAAATTCATTAATTTTCAAAATATTTACTCAATATTATCAACTGGGCCTGATGCATAAGTTTAAAATGCATACATGATTGCTTCTGCTCTTACAGAAGGATTGTGTGTGTCCTGACATTTCCCTCTGCTGTCGTTACCTCTTGTGATCATTCACATGTTTCCTTCTTGGTCATTTTGTACTCACTTCCTCCTTATTGTATATCATCTTTCCCTTAAGACTTAAGTTAATGCAGTCCTGTTATCTAGTTAGTAATTTACCCTCCCTCCACTCCCATCCCTCTAAGTATGAAAGAATGTTGCTTCCTATATGTAATTTTTCTATTTAATGCTGTTTAATTTTATAGTAATATTCTCATTCAATATTTGTTTTGTGTGTGTGATTAATGAATTTCACTCAGCATAATGCCTTAAAGTTGAACCAAATTGTGAGGCATTTTACATATGTACTGCTATTCTTTAAGTTGATGTAGTTTTCTACTGTGAATATATTTTGTGTTAGTCTGGGTAGACTAGAGAAAAAAATTCATAAACACACATGTATATAAGTGAGAGGTTTATATACAAGCAGAATGGAAGATTGAGAAAGCGTCCTAACCCAGTCCTGTCCAAGTCCATAAGTCCAATATCAGCCCATATGTCTGATACCAATCTATAAGTCCTCTTCAGAGTCACAGAGCACATGCAATGATGCCAGGACAATCACAGTTGGTGGGTGCAGAGTCTTGTGTATCCAGTGGTGGTAGAAGCACCTCAGTGCTGACAGGGGCCTCTCTGGGGCTTCTCAGCACTGGTAGGACTCTCCATGTGACTTTTCCAGCCTCAGAGGTCTGGTTCCATCAGAGTAAGCCCATGTGTTTTCACTCTGGGATGTTTCACAGGAAATCAGCATTGTGTCTTGTCAGTAGAGCATCTCCAAGGGACTGAGCCAGTGAGTTTTTCACCTCCATGGAAAAATACCGTGAGATTTCCCAGAATTCTCAAGAGAAAGCCATGTCCACTTAGAGGTCTCATTAGTCATCTCCAGATTGACAAACTAGACTCCACCCCTCCACTCCCAATCCTGAAATTGACACAAGGATACACGATTGCCACATGTATCATAGTTTGTTTATCCTCCCATCCATTGATAAACACTTAGGTTGCTATTATGAATAATGATAAGCTAGATGCATGGATGTTTATATAGTTACTTGTTTCAGACTCTTAGCTTCTATAGATTATATACTTAATATGGTGGTTGCTGGATCATATGACATCTCTTTTCAACTCTTTAAGGAAGGACCTTTTCCATGGGTATTATACCATGTCACACATGCATGTGAAAGTTAGACAATAAATAAGGAAAACTACAGATGCCTTAAGATATTAAAACTAATAGCATTTCTCAATATGAATCTTGGTCTCTAAAGCAATTAGGCCAAGAAGAATGAAAATCTTGGTGACTACTAATAGGCCAAAAATTATAAATGGAATGCAAATTTCATTTTCCATTCCAATCCAAAAAGGAATTTCTTGGATTGACATGAGTGGACTTCTGTGGGGAGACTTAGTCCCTAAAACACAGGAACCATATGGCCTTCTTTAAAGATGCTCTTCCATATGCTGTGCTTAAAGCAAAATGCCCTCACCAGTCTATTTTAATCATACTGGTGACTCAGAGAGAGTTGATCTAGTTTAAATCCTTCTCACCGTTTTTTGCCTAACACAGAAAAAAAGGTCTGAAAAGAAAACAAGACAAAACCCTCAAGCCGATTTGATCACTTATTGGAAGAAAAATATTGGATATATTATAAGAAAAAATTACTAAGATCTGGTGAAGAAAAGGTGAAAATATGTGGTGAGACCAACCACTTCAGTGACTGTTTTGTGAATTGAACCTCTCCTCAGTTCCTCTGTGGAAAACAACACTTTTAAACTTGAAAGAGGTCAGAATTATCCAAAGTATGATGGCACATTCTGATTTTACATAATGATTGCATTTAGAAATGTACCCAATGAATAAAACTATAGGACAACAAAATTGCTGTATATTGCAATATAGTAATACTTTATAAGTTGGAATATTTCTCATGTTCTCAGTTCATATTTTATTTTATTTGTTTGTTTATTTAATTTTTTGTGGGCATCACTGTCCCTTGGTAGGAGTAGGAGACCCAGCCTTGCTCCTGGAGAGCTGATGCTGGATTTGAACCACCAACCCTGTGGGCCGCAGTCCCGCACTCAACCACTACACCACCAGGGCTCAGTCCTCAGTTCATATATTATAGGAAGAGATACCTATATCTCTACCTGGCATTTTTGTTGTTAGGAATATTTATACTGCAAACTTTGGTCTTTAAAGCATATGTAGCAATTATAAAATTCTGATTGAGATGACTGAATTATGGAATGATATGTGTATTAGCTACCAATTAATTAAAAAACATGGAACTATATGGTGAACACTTGGGTTGCTCTCTCTACCAATAGATCAGTGACAATAATCATATAATTCGCCTCAGGGCAAAGTTACAGCTTTCCATGAATAATTTCAAAGAAAGTTTCCTGGCATTGGCTACTTCTGCAAAAGTTCCAGCTCTTAGAGACACAGTTCCCACAATATGTAAGCTAAATAGCATCAATTAAAGTTGGATGCCCTATGAGATTCTGAGATTAAATGAAATGGTTATAGCTAATGTGAACTTAAGGATCATTTGGTTGATGTTCTCTATACCTGGCATGTTTCTTTTTATTTATTTAATCTCCATGTGAAAACAACATGGGACAAGAAATAAAATATTCATATTTATCACATAATAGAAGAAACAGCAATTAAACTAAAATTTGAAAGGAGACTTGGATCTGTGTAAAAGCACCAATGTGATATAATCACATTGTATATAGTTCCATGTTTTTTAATTAATTGGTAGCTAATACACATATCATTCCATAATTCAGTCATCTCAATCAGAATTTTATGATTGCTACATATGCTTTAAAGACCAAAGTTTGCAGTATAAATATTCCTAACAACAAAAAATGCCAGGTAGAGATATAGGTATCTCTTCCTATAATATATGAACTGAGGACTGAGCCCTGGTGGTGTAGTGGTTGAGTGCGGGACTGCGGCCCACAGGGTTGGTGGTTCAAATCCAGCATCAGCTCTCCAGGAGCAAGGCTGGGTCTCCTACTCCTACCAAGGGACAGTGATGCCCACAAAAAATTAAATAAACATGCTTACCTATCCTCCACTTTCTGTACTACATCTGACCAAACTCTACAGTATCATCTTTTGAAACAACTCTCACACTGTGTCTTTATTTTTACAAACCATTAGACAACTTTGCAATTGGTCTTCATCTTCATACTTTATCGTGCATGTGTATGCATATAGTGTAAATAGACTCTCTAGTGTATGCATCCCTTTACTCAGATTGCTTTTGCCTCTGATTTAGTCACCAAATTCACCCATGTCTTTATTTTCCTATCCAGCATTCCATGTTACTGTTGCTGTGGTCAGTGCCACTGAATTGGTTTTAACACCAACTCAATAAAGCCAAACACCACCCAGACCTGGGTCACCCTCACATTGTTCCTGAGTTCGAGCCCATTGTGGGAGCCACTGGGCCAAGTCGGCTTGTCAAGGGTCTCCTTCTCTTTCATTGCCCCTGTGCTTTTTCCAGCACGATGCCTTTCTCCAGGGAAGTCTCTCCTGATGACAAAACTCACACATCCAATGAGATGAAGTCTCAATATCCTTGCCTTTAAAGAGCCTTCTGGTGGTACACCTTCCAAGACAGGTTTGTTTGCACTTCTGACACTTCATGATATTTTCAGTAGAGCTCCACAGACTGCCCTTATTTCACCTATGACTTTATTTTCTACCATCCATTTTTAAGAAGTCGTTGCCAGAAGTGTACCCATTACTTCAGTGTTCCTTGGTACACTAGGGTTCATGTCTGACTCAGAATATTAACTCAGATTTACTTCTCATCTGCAAACCCCCTTCAACCTATTTGTCCACCTACATGTTAGTAGATCTTTTATATAACATCTGGCTCCCTTGAGAAGGGAAAACTCCCCCACTATGGTCTACAAAAATAATTATTAACTTTTTAGCACAAATAATTCACAGCCATATTTAATTGTGTGTTTATTCTTAATTGTATCTTCATTTGTTCTTGATGGTTCTCTGTGTGTGTGATTATTAGAAGAACCCTTAATTGCACTTTCAGATAAGTGTTTAACCTCTAACCAGTGATTTGGGCCAGTGGTTCAAATCCACTAGCTACTCCATGAGAGAAACATGAGACTGTCTGCTCCCATAAAGATGTATAGCTTTGGGAATCCTACATAGGGACACTGAATAAAATTAACTTAATGACAGTTGAGATTTTTTTTGTTGCTCATCATGTGAGCTCATGTTGCTCATCCCAGTGGATTATAAGTTAGGGAATGTAAATGCCAAATTTTAGAAAACCCCTCTGAAGTTACTCAAGTAAAATTGAAACCTAAGGTTGCATATCTTTGAGGATTTAGCTGTCCTGGTTTCCCCACAAAACATACCTTTCCTACTTCAAAAATCGTTAAAATAATTCAGGAAAACAACTTGGCAACAGTGCAAAATGTGTTCATTATTTTTTTAAATTATTGTATGTTAAAAGAATAAGTAGAGAATAGCCCATGTGAAAATAATTATTTTAATCACTGTGCAGCAAAAAAGCTGAACTGAGCAGGGCACAAAATGATCCAGGATGTAATTAATGTGGTTAATTTTATGAAAATTATATTTCAGATATTAGAATATTTATAATACCTTGTAAGGAGCCTTCATGGCACAATGATTAGGCTTTGGGTGACTATCTTCAAAATGGGTAGCTCAAACCCACCAGTCACGTTATAGAAGAGAAGTGAGGCTGTCTGCTCCCTCAGATTTGCATATTCACAAACTATGGGCTGCTTTGGGTCAGAATCGACTCAATGACATTAAGTTTGGTACCAGGTCAATGCCGGAAATTGTTGCTGACTACAGGTGCTGGCATATTTATTTTTACTAAAAGATGAAAGTTCTAAATTTTCTCATAAGTTCCCTGATGCTACCAGTGATATTTTAATACAAAACAAGAAACTCACACCTGAGTCAGTAATTTTTAAAAAAACTTTGGCTTTCTTATAATTCTGACATTTTAATTGAGTGAAAAGTAACTGCTTTACAGAAGAAAATCATGCAACAAAGAATTTTAAAACCTTACTTAGGATAATTTTTTTATAAGCTGTTATGATTTGATAGGCAGAATATATCACATTAGGCGGAGTTCTGTAGGAAACAAAACCTGTGTTGTCTGTATGTCTACTATGTAAAAAGAGATTTATTTAAAGGGGAGAAAGAGATAAATTAATATCAAAAATGACATATATAGTTCTAGAATTGAGCAAGTCAAGTCGGCTTCAAATATGTGGTCAAATGTAAGTTGGAGCCTTCTCCAGACTCAAGGAGCATCAGGAACAGGTGGATGCAGTTTACTGAATCTAATTTAGCTGAAGATGGCAGTTCACTGAAGGCTCCAGAGAGTGTCAGGCAATACAGCAGGAGAACAAGGAACCAGATGCTGGGTCCCCATCCAGGAGCAGAAGTGAGCAAGTTTCCACACACTGTCAATCTCTGCTAAGAGTACACTACACCCCAAATGAAACTCCCCTCAGTTGTATCAACCGTGACCACATTAATGTGGTGACTTCACTCACATGAAGATTCTGCATCACAGCAACTTGATAGGACAGAGTAAAACTGCTTCTTCCCTGCTTTTCCCACAACTGCTTGTCAACTTCACAGAAGATTCCATTGTGGAATTAGTTGATCACAATAAGTTAGATCATATCATGGGAGAATCCTGGCCCACCAAAATCAGCATGAAACCTAGCTATCACATAAATGACTTGCATATTTCTAAAATTCTCATATATGCATATTTTTTGTGTGTGTGGCATCACTGCCCTGGTGGGAGTAGGAAACCGAGCCTTGCTCCTGGAGAGCTGCTGCTGGATTTGAAGCGTCAGCCCTGTGGACTGCAGTCTCTCACCCAACCACTATGCCACCGGGGTTCAGCCACATATATGCACATTTTAAAAACTCAGACACTGAATTATCTCACATGTATAAAAATATTTTTCAATAAATTTTAACTTTTTCAAGATAGCAAAACAACACTTTCAGCTTAGTTTGCAAGAAGATCAAGGAATGTGCAAATTGACTAAACAAATAGCAGCAGCGTCATCTAAAAAGTTAGTGTAGTCTTTAAATAAAATATTCTAACATTGCAAATTTTCTCAAGAATGTATTTTATATAAATTACTGTATGCTTATGAAGAAAGATATAAAGGAAGATATAATTGTTTATATCGTTGTATTAGTGTTTCCCCTCTAAGCAGTGATTTCTAAAATATCAAGAATTATTTTTATTTATTTATGCAACTTCCTCCTCAATCTCATTCTTACCCTACTCAGGGCCCCTCTTTACCAATGTCTGATAAATAAACTTCTCTAATAAACTTCTTTACTATAAACACTGAATAAAATATTGAATTGAATTGAAACTTTAGGGAGTCATTCAATACACATTCCTTATAGTCCCATATTATGTATAGCTACAAGAAGTATAGTTGCATCAGGTATGTCAAATTAGAATATTAACCCAACTGAGAACAAATACACCAATTAGCTGTAAATTTCAACCCAATGATGTTCAACTCAAGGTCTGTGAGTAAGCGTACCTGGTTTCCTGAATTAATTGCCCATATTCACCCTACTTTGTAAGCCAGACTTTTAGACAAAAGCACTCAGCTTTTCTTTCTCTATGGGTTGGGAAGTCCACCGCCATGACCCTGCTCTGGTTCCTGGTTCTGCTCCTGCTTCTCTGATGTTGCAACTGTCTTCTGGATCTAGGAAGTTTACTGCTCTGGGATCTTAGGTCCCGAAGACATGCTCTACTCCTTGCTCTTCCTGGTCCTGCTTCGCAAAAGGATCATTTTATACACCTCAGGATGATACACTATGGAATCCTGCAGCAAATGAGCAAAGGACTGTTTGGCAACATTTCTGCATGTTGTGGAACCACCTTACTAAAAAACAATTTGGCTTTTTGGTCCTGGTTTCTGAGCTCTGTCTGCTTGACTTTATGTGGGTCAACTGTGAACCCTCATGCCATTTTAGTTTTACCTAGATGGACTAGGAATCCGCAGTGGTAACTAAGTGTCATGGGGTTGGCTAGGAGCCCTGGTCTTTAAATGATCTTTAGTTGACTTTAATCCTCAATCTCTGCCTCATTTGAATTCATCTCATATTAATACACAGATTGGAGGCTGAGGGGTGGGGGCTGCCAGGTAATGAATGAAAAGCATAGAACACAAAGACTCTGACAAGCCTTCCCGACAGAAGCTGACTGTTGAAAAGGAATCAATGCTTTAAGAACCTGAAAGACAAGGGAAAGGCAGCATGGATGGAAGCTGCGGCAGTGGGACTAGAGAGGCAGAAACAGTGAGCAAAACCATGATAGTGGCAACAGAGTATAAAGACTGAATCTGAAACCAGAACTTAATATTCATAACAAATGGAGAAAAGGTTGAATTTGTCAAGGATTTTGTCTTTCTTGGATCCCCAACCACTTCACATGGAAGCAGAAGTCAAGAGAAAAAAGGAAGCCTTTCATTGAATAAGCTGGTTGCACAAGGCCTCTTCAGAGTATTGAAAAGCAAGAATATTATTTTGAGAGTTAAGGTGCATGGAAGTCATGCTATAGTATTTTCAATATCCTTATATACATGTGAAAGTTGAACATTGAATAAAGAGAGTCAAAGAGGTAACACATTAGATAGTGGTGCTGGAGCAGATGACTGAAAGTATGGTGGACTGCGAGCATGACAAATGGATCTGTCCTGGAAGCAGGAAGGCAGAGTGATCCTTAGATCCTTAGAGGCCAGGGTGGCAAGACTTCCCCTTATGTACTGTGAACACCTTGTCAAGAGAGATGGAGGAGAAACTGAAAACAGAAAGACCTTCAGGGAGACAGATTGGCATCTGGATGCAGCATGGGCCCCAACATAGAAATGGTGGGAAGGCTCAGGACCAGGCAGGGTTTCATTCTGTCATGCATAAATAGGATTGTTGTGGGTAGATGCGTACTGAGCGACACTTAACAAGAACGACCCTCTGCCACTTGATTTTTTTGTATTGTGAAAATTGGTTGTCTGGATACTTCTCAGGATGAGCAAGCAGTCAGTCCTGAAATAATCAGTTACATTTTCGGGGGGGGGGAAGCTTATATGGTATTGCCATCTCTGGACAATGGTTGCAGGTACATTTGAGTTGCCATTCCTCTTTAGATAAGCCAAGACTCCATGATGTTTCTATTAAATCTCTCACACATATCAGGAAGCAAGTGCCCACCTGAGGACTTCTCCCGTAGGGAGGGCAGGGTGGGGAGTTTTTGTTTCCTTTATGTTTTTTTAAGCATAAACATGGTCAGGACCACAAACCAAACAAAAAAAGAAACAAAGTTAACAGGACTCTATCTCATCTACTTTGGATTTATTTTCAGGAGAGACCAGTATCTGGGAAATGATGGCATGCTTTGTAAAGTCGAGGGCTGGTGCAAAGCAGAAAACCCCTCTGTAAGCAAGATTCGGACCTGCTTAGAGAGGAGGCTCGGGATGAACCCGGGGAGGACCTCTTGTACATGGAGTCTGCTCACCTACACCTACCGGCAGCAGCAACTTTATATTGTATATCTTTCTCTTGTTTGAGCTGGCTTTGCTGTGTTGTCCTGGTGTGCATATGACCAGATGCTGCTGATTGGTTGGAAGTAGATCTTTATCCCTGATGGAGACATGATGGATAACCTATCCACAGAAATCCTCTGTCAAGGGATGCATTTGTCTTCTCTTGTATGTCATGAATTCTCGTGTTTGAACAAGACCCATGCCTGTGGAGGGATTTCAGGTATGGAGTGGTCAGAGCTACTACACATATCTTCATGATAGGGTTCTTTTTCCACATTAGCAGAAGCTGCTAATACAACATGATGGATTAAAGTATGCTTCCCCCCAAATGAGAGGGGTTACATACTGTATAGAAAAGTGGAGTTCAAACTTTAATGGAATTATTGCATAGAACTTATAAAGCCCCTCATGTTACCTAAAGCCCAGTGTCTTGTGTCTGTGTTTATAATCTCATTTGGTAACACTTTTCTTTTTTATGGTAATGAGACAGAATTACTCTATGGTGTTTCTGAGTATTCTCCTTTGATATGTAAACAAGTTTACTAAAACAGGTTAGCAGGCAGATATGGGGAAGAGAGATAGGAAGTCACATAGGCCTGGAACACAAGCTCAAATGGACATTTTTCCTCAGCAGAGGAAAAATTCTCCACCGAAAGCTAGGTATTTGGGGGAGGGGGGTGTTGCTTATTTTTAAACATGGCATCATAAGCAAACAAAGGCCCAGAAAACAGTGCCTCATCTATGTCATTAAGATCAGTTCACATTGAGATGATTCTTCTCTCATCACACATTGACTTCTATTCGTGAAGGCCTCGTTTTTTCCCACTACATGTGGTGATGTTCTATTGCGATCCGTAAGGTTTCAGGGGCTTACTTTCATAAGTGGGCTACATTTCCCTTCTTCCTCATCTGTTCTGAGTCTGGAAGCTGTGCTGAAATTGGTTGACTATGGCTGAACTTTCTGGTGTTTCAAATACCAAGGGGACAGCTTCCAGCCTCACAGCAATAGGCATGCACCACATTAAGACAAACTAACAGAGATGTGGAGAGGGAGAATATGGTATCGCAAATTGGACAGGAGGCCAGAACAATGTTGGTTGTGTCAACTTGGTTTGGTTAGAATCGTCAGCGGTTTGGAAGTTGAGGCCTTTCTTATGATGTAGTCTAACAAAATGCAAGCAGCTCCTGCGAGCTGGGGTCTCCTGTGAGCAGTCAAGCATTTGTATGGCTGGAGTATCATGCAATGCTGTTGTTATTGTTGTAGGGTTCCACTGATCCCAAGCCATAGTGACCCTATGCACAATAGAATGAAATGCTGCATGGTATGATGCTCATCTTCCTGACACAATCACCAAAAACAAATGTGTGCATAAGCAAAAGTGAAGAAAGCTGATGGTAGCCAGCTATCAAAAGATAATGTGTCTGAGGTCTTAAAGACTTGAAGGTCAACAAGCAGCCATCCGGCTCAGAAGCAACAAAACCCACAAGGAAGAAGCATGCCAGCCTGTGTGACCACAAGGGGTCAATACGATCAGATTTCCAGCATCAGAAAACAAACAAACCTCATATCATTGCATGCTCACCTTCCTGATATGATTGCTGGAGACAAATGTGTACATAAACAAAAGTGGTGAAGAAAGCTGATGGTGCCCGGATGTTAAAAGATATAACATCTTGGGTCTTAAAAGGTGTTGAAGGGTCAGGTATCAGGAATCAAAGAACTAAAAGTTATATTATTTTAAATGAGGGAGAGTACAGGTTGGGAACCCAAAGCCAATCTGTAGGTAAAGGGATATCCCTTTACAGAAGGGTCGCAGGGAGGAGCTGAATCGGTCAGAGTGCAGTGTAGATATGATGAAACATACAACTTTACTCTAGTTCTTCAATGCTTCCTTCTCACCCCTCATTCCCCCACTGTCATGATGCCAATTCAACCTTACAAATTCAGCTAGACCAGGGGATGTCTGGTACAGATAGGAACCGGAAACATGAGGAATCCAGAACAGATGATACCTTCAGGACCAGTGGTGAGAGTGACGATACTGGGAGAGAAGAGGGAAGGTGGGTTAGAAAGGGGGAACCAATTTTAAGGTTCTACATACAGCTTCCTCCCTGGGTTAAGGACAACAGGGAAGTGGGTAACAGGAGATATCGGACAGTGTATGATATGACAAAATAATAATGATTTATAAATTATCAAGGGCTCATGAGGGAGGAGGGAGGGGAAAAATCAGGAACTAATACCCAAGGGCTTAAGTAGAAAACATATGTTTTAAGAACGATAATGGCAACAGATGTACAAATGTGCTTGGCATACAATGGATGGATGTATGGATCATGATAAGAGTTGCATGAAACCCCAATAAAATGATTTTTTTAAAAAGAAAGAAAGCTAGAAATGCTGCATAGTTTTGCACCATCCCCACAATGGTACCTGTGCCCAAGTTTATCACTGGAGCTACTGTGTCAATCCAACTTGTGAGGTTCTTCCTCTTTTTTATAGGCCCCATCCCACTTTTTCAAGCATGATGTCCTTCTCCAGGGATTGGTTTATCCTGATATGTCCAAAGTATGTAAGATGGAATCTTGGCATTTTTGCCTCTAAGGAGCATCTTGGCCATACATCTTCCAAGAAAGATAGACTTGTTCTTTTAGTAGACCATCGTATTTACAATGTTCTTCTCCCGCACCACAATAAAATACATCTAGTCTTCTTGATCTTATTAATAAAATGTCCAATTTTGACTCTATAACCGCGCTCAATGGGAACAAACAGAATTGTAGGTGACTGGGTGTATCAGATGGTGTAAGATACGACTATATATATGTTCTACAGAGAGGTGGAGGCAGGGGATAAAGGAGAGTTGATATGAAGAAAGTCAAGAAGAAAGAAAATGTTTTGAAGCTGGTTGACAATTGCTTGATATGACTGAACTATGGAATGTTAGGATATCTGTAAGAGCTCACAATAAAATGATTTTTTTGTGGGCATCACTGCCCCCTGTTGGGAGTAGGAGGCCCAGCCTTGCTCCTGGAGAGCTGCTCCTGGATTTGAACCACAACCCTGTGGGCCGCAGTCCCACATACCACCACGACGCCACTGGGGCTCAATCCCAAAAATGATTTTTTTTAATAATTTATTTTTCAATGTCCAACTTTCATAAGCATATGATGTAATGGAGAATACCATGTCTTGGGGTCAGGTGCATTTTAGTTCTCAAAGTAACATCCTTGATTTTCAATACTGTAAACAGGCCTTTTGCATCAGATTTATCTAAGGCATTATATCTTTTGATCACTTGATTTCTGCTTGCATGGGCGTTGATCGTGTATCCAAGTAAGACAATATCTTTGACAGCTTCAACCTTTTCTCCATTTATCATGATATTAACTATTGGTCCAGTTGTGAGAATTTTAGTCTTCCTTACATTGAAATGTAGTCCATACTAAAGGCTACAATTCTTGATCTACATTACAATTCTTGATCTACATTCAATTCCTCCTCATATACAGCAAGCAAGGTTGTCATCTGCATATTGCAAATTGTTAATAAGTTATCCTCCATCCTGATGCTGCACTCTTCTTCATATAATTAAGCTTCTCTGATGATTTGCTCAGGATATAGATTGAACAAAATGGTGAAGGCATACAACGTTGATGCACATCTTTCCTGACTTTGAACTATACAGTAACTCCTTGTTCTGTTTGCACACCCGATTCTTGACCCTTGGACAAGTTCTGAATGAGCACAATGAAGTATTCTGGAATTCCCACTCTTTGAAAGTTATCGACAGTGTTTTATGGTCCACATAGTTGGATGCCATTACATTGACTATAATTAATGAAACACAAGGAAATGTTTTTCTACAAAATATCAATACTGGTCATACAACGTGAAGAGTATAATCAATAGCACTGAATTATACATGTAGAAATTGCTGAATTAGAGAATATTTTGCTGTGTATATTTTCATCACAAGTAAAAAAATAACTATATGAAAAACAATGAGTTCAATGATAAAATGTTCTAAAATGGATTGTGGTGATAATTTTACAACTCTTCTTGATATGACTGAGTTATTAAATTATATGATATGTGGATTAAGTGCCAATAAAACTGCTTTTAAAATCTTTCTGATAGTCTCTGTTTTGATCCAGGATCCTTGTTCTATAGTTTGAGCATTCTGTTTGTTTTTTGGTTTCTGGTTTTTGGTTTTGGTTTTTTGGACATCACTGCCGTCTGGTGGTGAAAGTAGGTGACCCAGCCTTTGCTCCTGTGGAACCGCTGCTGGAATTGAACCTCCATCCCAGTTGGCCGCAGTCCCACGCACAACCACTACACCACCGGGATTCAGCCTAGTTTGAGCATTCTGTTGGGTCACCTTTCTTTGGCATGGGCACAACTATGGATCTATTCAAGTCAGTTAGTCTGATAACTTTCTTCCAAATTTCCTAGCATAGACAAGTGAGTGCTTCCAGTGCTTCTAGAGCTTTCTGAAATAATTCAATGGATATTTCATCAGTTCTTAAAGTCATGATTTTGAATAATGCATTCAGTGCAATTTGAACTTCTTCCTTCAGCACTATAGGGCCTTGCTCATATGCTACCTCCTGAAATGTTGGACTGTTGATTAGTTCTTTCTAATACAGTGATTCTGAGTGTTCTTTCCATCTTCTCTTGATGTTTCCTGCAACATTCAATACTTTGCCTGTAGAATCTTTCAAAATTGCATTTCAAGGCTTGAATTTTTTCTTGAGCTTCAGTTCAAGATTACTGTGTGCTTTTCCATTTTTATTTTCTCATTCCTGGTTCTTACACATTTTGTTATAATATTTGGCTTTGTCTTGTAGAGTTGACCTTAGAAAAGTTCAGCTCCTTGACCTCATCCTTTTGCTCTAGCTACTTTATGATTAATCACAAGTTTCAGAGTTTTTAATAACTTTGATTTTTCTTTCTTATCTTGTCTTTTTAATGACCTTTTTCCTCTTCAATAATGATGATCATGATGTGTTCCCACAGCTCATCAGGTCTTCTGTCATTAATGTTCAAAGTGTCACATCTCTTCTTGAAACATTATCACAATTCAGGTGGGATACATTCAAGATTGTATTTTGGCTTCTGTAAACATGCTTTCATTTTGCTCAGCTTTATCTTGAGTGTACATACGAGCAATTGATGGTCTGTTTCACAGTTAGACTCTGGTCTGGTTTTAGTTACTGAAATGAACTTCTCCATCTTCTCTTCCCACAGATGTATTCAATTTGATTTCTGTTCAAGTGTATAGTCACATTTTGTGTTGCTGAAAAAAAATTTTTTGTGTGTGAAGTCATTGGTTTTAAAAAATTCTATCATGTGATCTCCAGATTCCTTTCTATCATCAAGCCTATGTTTTCAACCACCATTCCTTCATCTTCGTTTCCAACTTTTGCACTTCAATTACCAATAATTATCAATGCATCTTGATTTCATGTTTGATCAATTTCTGACTTAAGACCTTGATAGAATTCTTCAATTTCTTCACTTGTTTTTATAGTTGGTACATATATTTAAATAAGAATTGTATTGATTGTATTTATTATGAAGGCAGATAGATATGATCTGATCATATCTTCAGGATGGATTTAGTCAGATTTTTTCTGGCAATAAATGCCAAAGCTTTTTTGTGATTGTGTTATTCAACATAACAAATAATGTGCTTTTCTGATTCAAAATGGCCACTACACATCCATTTCACCTAAATAATATCTGGAATACCAATTCCATGTTCCATTTCATTTTTTGCCACTTACGGCTTTTTAGAAGTCATATTTCACACATTCCAAGTTCCACTTATTTGAATATTTTTGCCATTTTTCTCTTTACCTTTAATCATGCCCCATCAGCAAATGAAGATCTCAAAGCCTCCACTCCCACAAGCTTTACCCTAATCTTATCACCACAATCTGCTCCTTTCCAAGAAATCAGTTCCTCTTCACTGACATTTTGAATGGCCTCAAACTTGAGGGGCCCATCTGCCAGCAGTATTTCCAACAATGCTCTGCCTTATTTGTACAGGTTTTCAGTATTCAGAAATTCTTGGAAGCTATGCATAAGCTTTTCTGTGGCTTTTTCTGCTCTTATTCTGGAAGTTCCACTGAAACCTTTTCTCTTTGGGTGACCCTACTGGCACTTGACTTAGCTTTGAGTATCAGAGTAGCACATAAGCCATCACAGTGTGGCAAGTGGTGGGCTTCCTTGCTAGTAGAGATGAAAACAGAAGAAAATTCAAAGAGGCCCATGAGAGCCAAAATATGAACTAGAGTACATCTCACCTGAATTTTGAGAACATCTCAAGAACTCATTGAACACTAATAACAGGAATCCTGATGAGGTGTGGGATGCCATCAAGAACATAATACATAAATAAAGCTATGTGGCATTAAAAAGAAAGAAAAGAAAAAAAGATCCTAAAAGGTGCTAGAAGAGACTCTGAAACCTCCTAATGGTAGTAGAGTAGCTGAGATAACTGGAAAGAATGATAATGTCAAAGAGTTGAATAGAAAATCCAAAACAGTGCTCAAGAAGACAAAGGAAAGTATTAGGAAATGTGCTGGGATCTGCAGTTAGGAAAACAAAAGGGGAGGACACACTCGACACATCTTAACCCGAAAGAACTGAAGGAAATATCCAAGCCCAATTTTTAATTTGAAAGATTCTAATGGCAAAATATTTAATGATACAGAGACCATCAAGGTGAGATGCAGTGAGTACACAGTCACTACAGCAAGAAGAACTAGTCGACCTTCAACCATTTCAAGAGGTAGCTTACTATCAAATAACCAGTGGCACTGCCAGATGAACCACAACATGAACTGAAGGCATTGGCCAAAAACAAGACATCAAGAACTGACAGACTATCAATTGAAATGCTTCAATAAGTTTGTGGAACACTGAAAGCATTACTAGGTCAAGAACTTTAGAAGACAACTAACTGGAAAATTGACTTGGAGAGATCCATATTTCTATTCATTCCAAAGAAAGGTAAAAAAACAGAATGCGAAAATTATAAAACATTATCATTGATATCACATACAAGTAAAATTCTGCTAAAGGTAATCCAGTAATGGCTGCAGCAATACATTGACAAAGAGCTGCCAGAGGTTAGGGCTGTATTCATAAGAGGGACTGGACAAAAAGATATTGCAGATATCTGAACTTGAAGAAAAAAAATATCAAAAAGATTACTTGTGTTTTAATGATTTCGCAAAGCCATTCAACAACGTGGATCATAATGAACTATATATATCCCTGAGAAAAGTGGAAATTCCATCCTCCAACTACTCACCGAAGTTAAGATTGGGTTTAGATCCTCACAACCAGGCCAATAGGTAATAACACAAGATACATGGAAAAATATATTGAAGTTATGCAGGATTTCATCTTTCTTGGATCCACAATCAACGCTCGTGGAAGCAAAGGGTAAGAGATCAAAGGGTCAACTGATGCACAGCATCTCTTCAAAAAGTGTTGAAAAGCAAGGAGGCCACTTTGAGGACTCAGGTGCGCTTGAACCCACCACATTGCTCTCACTCATTTAGATGCATGTGAACGTTGGACACTGAATAGGGATAACCAAAGAAGAATTGATGCATTTGAATTAGGTACGAGCAAAAAATATTGAAAGTGCTGTTGCCTACCCCCAAAATACCAAATAAATCTGTCTTGGAAGAAGTACTGCCGGAAGGCGCATGAGAGGCAAGGGTGAGGAGACTTCTTGTCATGGACTTTGGATATGTAATCTGGAGAACATTTTCCCAAAAAGGACATCATGCATGGCAAAGTAGAGGGACAGAAAAAAAGAGGAAGACCTTCAACAGCATAAGTGGATACAGTGGCTGCCATGCTGACCTTGAACGTAGTAACAATTGTGAGCATGGTGAAGGAATGTAGCCTTCCATTCTGTTGTGCATAAGGTAGCTATGATTCTGAAACAGCTTCACAATACCTAAAATCGACAATGCCATGCATCATTATGCTTCATCTTACTGTAAAGCTTTCATCTTTTTTTTTTTTTTTTTAAGGCATCACTGCCCTGGTGGTGGGTAGGAGGCCCAGCTTTTGCTCCTGGGAGCCGGAATCGAACCTCCATCCCAGTGGGCCGCAGTCCCGCGCACAACCACTACGCCACCGGGGCTCAGCCCAAAGCTTTCATCTTAAGCTATAATATTTTGTTGGTAATCAACAAAACACAACCATTTTCCTCTATTTTATTTTTTGATCCACCAACTGCATGATTAATCTTTTTCTTCACAGTCACTAAGAAATAAGTAGTAAAACCTCAAAAAAGTCTTTTATATAAAAGTCTCACAATAAACTTCAGTGTCATGGTGATTATTAACCAGAATTCATTATTACACACTCCTTAATAAAAAATGAATATCATAATTAAAAAGATAAACTGCACATATGCACACCTTATTTAACTGGCTAGTGGATAAACATTGCATAATATATGAGGTTATCCATGGTTATAATATATGAGGCAATTGACACTATTACACTTTTCTTTTTATTCAAATTATCTAAGTAATTAATATTATTTCTGAACTGTTAAAACTTTATACAAAAGCCTTGGAAAGCTATTTCTATGTTTGACTTTTAAAGCCAGCATAATCATTATAGTTATAAAACTTTTGTCAGAGGTAAAATTTTAAAACAAAAAAATACAAATTGTTTGACTGTGTTAATAATTTGTGACCATGTTCAACATTGACAAAAATTATTTTTCAAAAAAATTAGTTACAGAACTTTAACTAGGGAAACAAATTTTATAATTTAAAAATTCTAGTCAAATTAATGTTAGGTAGAAAGACTAGCAGTAAATATCAGTATCTTATAAGATTATTTATGTTTTGCATGAGAAAATAAAACTAAGTATTGCATAATCTAAATAATGGTAACATGTTTAAAAAAGTTATAAAATTAAAATTTTAGTCTAAACTATAAAACTAATTTAATAAACTCAGAATTTAATCCTATTAGAAATATTACATGAACTTCTGCTTTTATAATTTTGTTTTCCACATTATGGAAATTTGTTTTCCACATTCATAATATATTTCCAAATTAGGAAATCTCTCTAAATTTTATTTATGCATATCATAGTTCTGTTAGTGTTATCTATAAAAATCAACTGTCATTCTTCATTTCTTATAATGTTACTTAGCAATAAGGACAATCAATTTGTTTCAAGGTCAAAAATATCTTAATCTTTAGATGAAACCAGCACACCTAAAACATTGTAGCTTTTTAAAAATGTTTACCTTTTATGTGGGGTCTCTAATAACCTTATCTTAGATTTCATTCAGTCCTCCATTCCTAGTCATAAGATGGAGGTGAAATGGGAAGCTGTCTTACTTAGCAACTAGGAGCATTGTGGGTTAATCCATGCACATAAAGAAAGCTACATGAAATTTGGGGCTTATTTGCATCTAGAACATAAACATGCCTTGAGAAATGCAGAGAGGCCTGTATGCCATAAAATTAAAACACATAAATCACTTTTAAAAAATATTATACCTGAAGAGAACTACAGATGAGAGACTTGGGCAAACCTTTGACACTGGTCCCATGCCCTCCCTGCCCCATTATTTACTACTGTGATTTTGTACTCGGAAATTAATGAACACACAGGCTAGACAAAGTTCTTTCTAGAGACTGTGGTTGGTTCACTAATGTGCCTTTGTGAAACTCTTTATACCAGTAAGGGAAATCATATCATTCTATCACCAAAAATGCCAAATGCATAACAGATAATTACAGTCCATCTGGTTTAGGGCCAGAGTAGAGGGAAAAAAATTCTCTGCTCCATAAACCAATGCTGACTGTGACCCAAGGGTTTCATCAGTATTATGTAAAAACAGTTCTCATTTTGATGACAGCAATGTGACCTTTCCTAAGAAATCCCCATTGATTCCCTAATCATGTCCTCTGGGCATTGCATGTAAATTACAACTAGGAATTTACAATTACTGAAGTTTCTCAATTCCCCGTCTTGAAGCATCAAACTTTTAATAGCGTCTCCGGTGAAGACATTTCATACTCACTATTGCGGCTTTAATAGGAAGTGATAATTTCCTATGTAATGCCTCCAGTTAGTAAATGAAACAAAAGTACAGGCCAGGGTACAGTCCTTTTTAATTAAGTTTCAGTTGATAGACCTTTTTTTTGGTTTTTTTGGATAGACTCCTTTTAAAGACTGAAAGAGAAATATTTTGGTCATTTCTGTTCTGACAAAGAAGCCCTCCCCATCATTTCAAAACAAAATAAAGAGTCTTTCTGGGCCAGCTAGGAGATTTGTTGAGGCTATTAATTTACATTTATAATACATAAAGATTAGAACCCATGTAAAGTGGAAAGCAATCAAACTATGTTGTTGCTAAGTGCCACTTAACTGATTCTGATTCATGGTAACACTATGTATAAGGTGCACATAGTGACAAAATGTACAGCCAAATGTCCTGCCCCATACTCACAAATACGCTTATGCTTGGGCTGATTGGGGTAAATCACAAAGGTTTGTAACTTATCGACAGAGACAAGGTGGACATAGTGTCCATAATGGGCAGCAAGAATCAAAAGAGTAATCAGAATATCCTGATACACATGGATGCATGGTGTCGGCTACTTAGGCAGGTATCTCTAGGAGTGAAATCGATGGGAAGCCTACTAAATATTTACTTACCCTCTACAAACAGAAAAATTCTAGGTCAAGTGAATATTAATGTAACTTGAATCACCACACTCCTCACCCTATTCCTAGACTCGAACTAGTTTACAGTTTTCATCAATATACTATATCCCACCCTGTGGTAGTTATACAATCTCTTGTCAGTTGGATTAAGAATGAAGGAGTGGTGTCTAGTCAGTCAGCCAATGAGGTTTCTGTGTGGGCATGGCCTTTTCCTGAGAATTCTGGGAACTCAGGTATTCCTCCTTGGAGGTGGGAGACACACACTCTCTGCTCATTCCTTGAGAGACCCTCTACTGACAAGACACAGAGCTGATAGAATCCATGCCCTGGGAGCTGCAGGAGTCACAAGGAGACCCCTGCCTGCACCAAGATGCTTCCACAGTCACTGGATCCATAAGATTTTGTACCCACTGGCCTGTGATCTTCTTTCATTCAGAATCATTGCACATGTTTCATGACTCTGAAGAGGACTTTATAGATTGGTATCAGACATAAGGGCTAATATTGTACTTATGGACTGAATCTGAACTGAGCTGGGATATTTTGTCTATATATAGTTGCTCTTGTATATAAAGCTCTTTCTTATATGAACATCTATGTATTTGTTTCTCTAGTCTACCCATACTAACACAGACTTCAACATTCTTTTCCTATCTAAAAACTACTGCTTACTTTTTATTTTCTTTTAAAACAGAGTTGCTCATCTCAAAAAAATATTTATATAAATTTCCATTGAATCCAGGATTCAACCAACTATAAAAATAAGTACTTTTGACAGAAGAAGGAGTGAATTGGAATGCGGCACTGGGAAAAACTACTCTATAGAGAAAAACCTGGGAGAAGGCCCAGGTAATATGACAGGGGCCAGATCAAATCTAAGGCTACATATGGTAGCCATCAAGGGGGGAGGGGAGGCAGATGGTGATGTATAGAAAGGGAAGGGGGCACTAAACCATCAAAGGGGAGCATATTGTTTATATCTCCACAGGGAAAGAGGGACCAAACTTAAACCCGGAGACCCAGCATGTGAATGCAGCACGACAGCATGGAGTGGAGAACCAGTGGAGGGACCTGAGAACACAACCTCAACCCCAACTATAGGGGCAGCTACCTCTCTACCAGACGAAGTTGCCTTGGAGGCCAGCACTGAAGCTGAAGCTTGGGGCGTGAGATAAACCTGAACAGAGCACATGAGAACAAATGAAAGGGGAGGAAGAGAGAATGACCTGCATCCTGGCCCACCGAGCCTTCAGGGCAATAATCTCACTCAGAACAGCTACTGCACAAAGAGGACTGCACAGCCAGCC
>PVJH01027988.1:0-27932 GCA_004026705.1 Nesogale talazaci
CGGCTCCAGAAGAGATTGATTATCTAGCCCTGGGACCTGCTATTAGCCGGGAGACCACGTTTTCATGTTTGAGGCCTGGGCATGCACCCCCGAATGCAGGCCTTCCAGCATTTTTCCCCAAAAGGACAGAAATCTACCAGCGACCAGGAGATGACATCCCCACCCCAGTGAAAAGAGGCAGGGAAGCAAATAAGACGCCAAATGGAACCCGCTGCCCTCCAGTCCATAGGGCAGAGTTGAACTGCTTGCCCCTTAGTGCGTCTGCGACTGATCTTTGTCCCAAGGAGCGGTTCCTGGCTTTGAACTCCCACCTTGAGAGTTAGCAGCCCAAGACTTAACCCATTGGGCCATCCCAGAACTAGCACATGTACAATAGAGATGGGAGTAGGCATGGGGCTGGACTCGGACTACCTGGTCCCTTGTCCCCCAATGCCAACACCAGTCTAGGAGACGTTAGTCATTTCATCTCCAGGGCTCCTCCACGCTCGTCTTCGTGATTCCCATCAAAAGACAGGGTAGGACTTCGCAAAGGTGTTCGGTGGCTGGCCCAGCAAGGGAATTGCATAGCTTGTTGTTGTTCTTAACCCTATGCACAACAACCCTGAACTCCGCCCAGGCCCGAGACACATTTGAGCCCACTGTTGCAGTCACTGTGTCCATCCATCTTCTCCAGGGCATTCCTCTTGCTAATGTAAATAAAGTACAGGGCCCCCCTGCACAGAGCGTGTATAGGATTCTGAGGTGAGGATTGGTCATTTTTAAAGACCCAGGAGAGGAGTGTGGCCTTTGGCCTAAAGATCGCAGTTTCTGGGTTCCCTTGATCCAAGAGACTGAGAGCTGTGACACCAGAATGGCAGAGAAAAGGTGGCGGCAGAAGTAACAGCACCAAGAGCACATGGAGTGTTAGACTTCCTGGCTCACAGAGACAGAAAGCGAGGCTCTTCCAGGCAAGGCTTGTTTGCAGCGTGGCCTCAAGAGCTTTGGAACATTGCTGAAGGAAGGCAGAGGCCAAGGACGTATGTGTCTGCGAGGCCAAGAGGCTTCCCCACAAGGATGGCTGAGAAGAGACTGTCCTAAGAATTATATCCTGAAAAAAAAAAAGAATTATATCCTGAGCATTTCTGATCCCGAATTCACACCTGTTCACCTCACTATCTCACAGTCCTCAAGTAAATTCCAATTGACAGTGACCCTATCAGACAGCGTAGAACTGCCCATGTGGGGTTCTAAGACTTTAACTGCCCATGGGGGTAGAAAGTCTCAATTCTCCCCTAGAATTTCACTCGTCTAGTAAACTCATAATCTTGAGTATTGTCTGTGAGTTCTGGATGGCCCCTGCAATGAATTCTTGAAGCCAACAAAGAAGAGAGAAGCAGAAACACACACACACACACACGCGCGCGCGCGCGCACGCACGCGCGCGCGTGCCAAAAAAAACACTGTGTTCAAAGTGCAATGAAGTGAAGCTAAGTGAAATCAAGTCTGCCTATGTCACTGAAGAGCCTGAGAGACAGTAAGATTGCACCGCCTGGCATAACCTTACACAAGGTACTTCTCTGAAGGATACAACACGCTGAAGGATAAAATACTCGGAAGGGTGGTTGGGGAACTTCTCTAGCTCTGAGGGATGAACAGGACAGCCCTCAGGAATGGATGTTATCAGAATTGGTTAGGAAATTTAGAGGGTGGGGGCATCTTTCAGTCCTGACATTTAAGAATCAGCCAGGGCCAGTGTGGAGTTTGATTGTCCTGTCTTGTAAAATAAGAGAACGGGCTGAGCCCCGGTGGCGTAAGTAGTTGAATGCAGGTCTGGGGCCCACGGACTTGGCAGTTCAAATCCAGCGGTGGTTCTCAGGAGCAGCACTGGGTAGCGCCCCCGACCACCAGAGGCAGTGATGCCCACAAAAAAAAAAAAAAAAAAAAGGAGAGAGATCAGATACCCCTGCCCCCTGGCCATTTTCTCAGAAGGCTTCCTATTGTCCCAGTGCCCCCGTGTTTACAAGGATCCCCAGCACTTAAAACTACAGAACAAGGAAAGTTAAATTTGGGGGTTTGTTTTGGTTTTCATTCCATCAAATGCTTTCTGAATGGGGGAATAGAAGAACCTGGTAGAACGAGTTAGGGTCACAAAAGCAATCACAGGCAGACCCCCAAGGTACTGCAGGCTTGATTTTACACCAGTGCCATGAAACAAACATTGCATTACAGCTAGTCCCCGTATTCTTTTTTTAAAGGTTTTTTTAAAGGTTATTTTATCCATACATCAATTGTATCATACATATGTTGCCACCATTATTTTCTAAGCATTTACTTTCTATTGGAGCCTTTGGTATCAGTTCCTCTTTTTCCCTCCCCTCCTCCCACTCTCATGACCCCTTGATAAATTATAAATTATTATTATCATATCTTACAACAACCTCTGTCTCTCCTCCCACCCCCTTATTTCTGTTGTTCATCCCCCTGGTGGGGGTGGGGGGAGGGAGATGTCAATCACTGCCATCGGTTCCCCCTTCCTCCCGTTGAGGTTTTATTTTTGTTTGGTTTTCTAGTTCATATTGAAATTCTGTTGGCACTATGCTGGAGTCTTAAGTGTGCAAGAGCATTATGAACAAGTTTGCCATACTGTGAGAATAACTAACCTGTGATAGACAAGCCTAAAAGTGAGCACATGCTATTGCACAGATAGACTTGCCAACACAGGGATAACACAACCCTTCCATTAATTACCATGGAAGAACAAACACAAAGCACTCTCTCCAAGTGCAATAAACGGAAGCCCAAGAAGGCAAGGTGGGCCTGTACAGCTGCAGAGCCCTGGAGGCCATCCAGTACGGATAAGCACGACAGCTTCAAGGACCGCTCAGATTCCAGCAGCTTCTTTAAAGAATCCCCCAACACTTACTTGGCAGATATCTAAAGACTTCCGTTCATTGGTTAGAAATTTCAGAGTGGTTTTCTTTGTTTAGCACTACGTACCCAGAATGGCTGGAGTGAGCGGAGCATGCAAAAGGGACAAACAAAATCACTCCCTGCGGTCAAGTCAGTTCTGACTCAAGGGCCTGTAGGCACTCCCAAAAGAGAGGTCGGCTTCGTTGAACGTGAAGACCTTCAGGAAGCTGGATGACAGATGAATCGAGTGATCTTGAGCTAGAGACCGTCTAAGGAACCCTGGTGTCACGATGGCTTGCTAACCACAGGGTCGGCAGTTCAAACTCACCAGCAACTCCACCAGAGAGAGAAGAGGTTGTCCGCCCCTGGAATGCTGTGTCTTCTCAGAGACCGTGCCTCTCTAGGAGCTGAGTCAGAACTGGCTCAATGGCAGTGAAGACATGAACCCATGTCAGTTGCAGAGATCTGGGTTTCGGCCATTCACTAATATTAAAAAAAAAAAAAAGCCACGTGTACAAACTAGAACAAAACCACAGCACTGCAAACAGCAGAGCACGTGGGTCGGCAGCTGCCCACTTTAAAGGGTTAAGAATGTTGAAGCAGTCAGTGGTAGAATTTCTCCCAGATCTCCAGGGAGAAATGCTTTGACACCCGAAACTCACAAAAAACAAAATAAACATCCTGAAATCGCCCTTAATTAAGTTTAGAATTCTTGTAAGTTGCAGCTTTAAAAGTCCTCATGACTCCATTAAAGGTTATAATTAAACAATAGGCAATTAATTACGATGCGTGTTTCTGAAGAGCTTAAATTGTTTGGTAAGCTTTATTAATGATGATCAACTTGTTTACAAGTATCATTTCACTCATCTCTGAACCGTCGCCATCTCTAGGGTGGAAATTGGCAGCAGCGATTCACAGCAACGCAAAAAAACAACTGCAACACAAGGCGGGGAATACTCTGAAGGCTAGAGCTGAACAAGGCGTACTCGCACGCCTTCCTGTAGCGCCGACCTTTCTTTTGGGTGGCCCCAAACCCAGCTAGAGCCAAAAGGGTTTCATTTTGCTATCTGGCAGGATCAGGAGCTATGACTTCAGAGTCTTAACAAAGTTAGGACTTTGTAAATCTGAGTAAGGAAACAGCCTATTTTTGTTTACAAGGCAAACAAACAAAAAAAGGTAAATAGATGCTGGAATTTTTTCATCCAAGTTTGCAATAATTGCCTATAGGCGTATCATTTGGGTGTGGCTTGGTTTGATTTGGTTTTGATGGTTTGTATTAAGAGAGTAAAACTGTCACTTGGATCAAATACCTGCTTGGCTCAGAATGAAAACTAGGGCTCTGATAAGCTCCAGGGGTCCAAGTTGTGCTACCAAAATGTTCATGGTCTTGCTGTGTTCAATGTTCTTTTTTTTAAAATTATTTAATCATTTTATTGGCAGCTCGTACATCACTTTTCATAATACATAGTTACATGTACTGTGCCATGCACCTTTACATGCCTGCTTTCATTAACATTCTCCAAATATCCGCTTTTCCACCCTGGCCCTTGATATCAGCTTCAATGTTCCTTTTACTAACTTTGAGATACACGTGAACAGTAACTTAGAAAGTAAAGTGACCTGATTTTAGGGACACCATTGATGGGGCATAGGGAGTCCCCTTCCCGTTCCCCTGCTGTTCCCTAGCTTGTCATGCATTCTTTCCAAAAATCGGGACTTTTTTAAAATGCCGCGAGAGGCGGGAAAATTTGTTTAAAATCGGAACTGTCCCACCAAAAGCAGGACAGCTGGTCACCTTAAGGCACCAGACCATAATTGAAATGAGTCCTCTTCTCATCTTCTTCTTTTAATTCTATCACTGATGAGATAACCAGAAATGGTTGGCACAAGCCAAAAGGGACACAATATATATCTTTAAGGGGGGAAATGCTGAAAAGTCTAACTTTACACTGCTAAAAAGTAAAAATGTACACAGCTGCCATGACAAAAAATGATTGGACCAGGAAACATAAACAAAATGATAGATTTTTTTTTTGCCCTAGCAGTAGCAAATTCCACAGATAAAAATATTTACCCCATGCTACACCTTTTCAATCCAGCCCCATGAGGGGACTGATTCTGAGCACCTTGGCTGTCAGCCTTGCTCTGAGAGTTTTGTATAAACCTGTTGGGGGACCACTGTAATGCTCTCAGTGTTCAAATGGCCCCTTTGATCAAGCAGGTGAAGACTCCCATTTGGTACGGATGCTAATTCTCTTCCAGATGGCGACTCAGAGAACTATCGACAGCCAGCATCTCTTTTCGAGGTACCATTACAACTTTCTGACTTCAGACGCGTCCTGACACGCACGCACGCACAGGGTCCCCTCGACAGGGCAAACGTGTAAGCTGCCCGCAAGCTGGCCAAGTCAAACTCGTCCTGAGTCCCGCCGAGGGCAGGTGTGCCATTCTACTTCCCTTCCCTGAGGTCACGGCCTTGAAAAGACGACTTCTGGAGCAGTGGTGCCAGGAGTCGCTATGGGCTGGACCTCAACTGTCATGAGCGGTGCTATCAACAGTTACTTAACACTCAGACACTTTTGAATGCTCGCTTTATTCACTGCAAACACACATCAAACAATCTAATAATCTTAACATTAACTGAAAACCAAAGGATAAGAGTAAGAACAATCATCAGGGCAGGGTAACAGTGCCCTTCACACATACTATTCTTGCATCATCGCCCCAATAAGCATGGCCCATATCGGTGGGCTCACCCCGGGTAAAGTTGGAGAGAGCAGGTGTTGATGTCTCCTTGATTCCTGGCTCTCTGGAAAGTCAGTGTCTCTACCCAGGTTTAAATAATTATTTCAGCTCATCCTTTGACATCATTTGGAACTTCTGGGGCATCCTGTCAAGTCTTATCAGGGTCCCTCACCCTTTTGGGGGTGGCTCCTCTGATCATCTGTTGGCCCTGGCTTCTGGCCGATTTTTGTCCAGGCCATGTGTCACTTTTCTATTTCTTCTTTAAAAGGCGTTTCTTGTGTTGCTTTCTGTAATGTGGCTCAACGTCTTGCGAGGAAGTTCTAGGATGCTCCCCTCGCTCGATCCTCCACAAGCACGCACGCGCATACACGCGCGAAAGCGGTTCTTCAAGGTATATGAGCTCTGTGTGCATCCTGTATATTGGGAATACATGAAGAGGCAGCTAGAACGTCACATAACCCAGCCACAAGTTAATTCAACAAAACTATTTGACGGACTGATCCAAAGTTATCATCGCAATTAGCCAGTGAGAGTTCTTTGGGGTGAATTGGTGGGTTTTCGTTTTCCTCTGTCTTCTGGGTCGGGGCCTAGGGGGACATGTGGGATGTGAGAGGGTCCACGTGGTGTGAAGGGTGACGCCCGCCAGCCAGCTCCGCCTCGTACCAGCGACACTTGTTTATCTTGAGGGAAGTAATTTTCCTTCTTTGGGCCTCTGTTTCTTCATCTGTAAAATAAGAGGCTCTCTAATAGAAACCACTAAAGCATCCTCTAACATTTAATAATTCTAAGTACATCCACGACACAAAGAAGCAAATGGCATTGTAATTATCTAATTGAATTTGGTGACTATACTAAAGCAGATTCCCTTTTAATTTATTAATGAAGGACTCTCTAATTCGTGGGGGGGTGGGGGTGGGGCAGGGATCTTCCTCAAGATGTCCTGAGAGCTCTCGCTCCCTAATGAACATAATTAATGATCACGGGAAGGAAGCCCAGGCAGTCCTCGGACAACGAACAAGTGCCCTGCCATCATCTGTCTCTAAGCTGGAACTATGCCGCTGTTGGAGCAGGAAGGAAAGTTTGTATCTTGAATCGGTGAGTTGCCAGTCAAATGCCCTTATTCATGTGCAGTAGACACTGGATCTCTCAGTGTGAACTATATTGAAGGAGTATTTCCAGATTTGCTAAATCCTAGGCTACATGAGAAATCAGGCATAGGAATAATGTTTTCCCAAATGTTGCAAAGTATATTTGCTATTATGAATCGTATGTGCCTCCAATTGCTAACATAGTAGATTGTACAAGGATTAGTTCTTAACTACAGACTGTATGTAATTTGTAGATGCTTCACCCGAGGATCTGCCCATAAATATCATTTTTATTAAAAGGCTCTGCCAGGTGAAAGTGCCGCCAACAACCCAAGGTTTGAATGAAATTACATGTCAGTGCACATAGTTTTGAAAAGTCATCAATGTTTCATTTGTTGTAATAAACAGCTTCTACTCATTTGGTTGGTAGTCTTGCTTCAAACAAACACATACCAGAAGGGAAGCATTTATGGGGTAAAATGCATGTTGATGTATATGAATGTTTTGTGTGGATGTCTTGATTTTTTCTTTTCACAGCTTCATACAATTAGTTAAACAGTTTTTGTGGCTCAACAAAATGAACACGTGCTAGCAGAACTAGAACCCATGCACTTTAAACTGCTCTCTGGTGATGCACAAGGAACCCTGGTATAGTGGGTTAGGCATTGAACTTTAATCTCGGTGTCTGCAGTTTAAAACTACTAGCTGCTCCTCGGGAGAGAGCTGAAGCTTTCTATGCCTGTAAAGAGTTACAATCTTGGAAACTCACAGGGATAGTTCGACCTTTCCTATAGCAGTGGTTCTCAACCTCTGGGTCACTGTGACCCCTTTGGGAGTCAAAAGATCCTCTCACAGGAGTTGCCAATTCATAGCAGTAGCAAAATGACAGTGATGAAGTAGCAATAAAAATAATTTTATGGTGGGGGAGGGTCAACACAACTTGAGGAACTGTATGAAAGGGTTGGCATTAGGAAGGTTGAGAACTCCTACTCTATATCTTGTCCCACCCTAGGTAGGACCCACTCCCTGCAGATAAGGAGAGTGGATTGCATCCCTGAAAGAGAGCTCAAAGACAAGGTCAGGCCAACTCAAGGAGGGCCAAGGTTAGGTTGTCACCTTGAATCTAGGATCTGCCCATCTTGTCACATGTGTACACCTAGTCTCCCCTTCCTATGGCAAATACACCCCTAGTTCATCCCCTCCCTATGACACATATGCCTATTGTACAGTCCTTTCCTGTTCCATATGTGGTACCTGTAATCAGGGGGACTTGCACACCCCCTAGGTACATATAATCTGTGATTAGAAATTCTCTCTCTCTCTCTCTCTCTCTCTCTCTCTCTCTGATCATACCCATCCCAGAGTTGAGCATGCTATCATAAAATGTTTCTGACTCCTTTATTTTACTTTCTGTCCTATCTTCTAGGATGTTACTATGTTTGTGTGTGTGTGTGTGTGTGTGTGTGTCGCATCACTGCCCTGGTGGGCGTAGGAACCCCAACCTTGCTCCCAATCCTTGCTGCTGGATTCGAACCGCCAACCCCATGGGTCGCAGTCCCTCACACAACCATCAGGCCACCAGGGCTCAGCCCACATTACTATGATCTTCAGATATTGTAGCCACACAATTGCACCTCCGGCCCCTGCAGTTGCTAGAGGCTGATTTGTTCTGATACTTTCAATATTCTTCACCAGCACAATCCAAATGCATTTGTCTCAGGTCGTCCCATTTTCTGTGTCCAGCTCTCACATGCCTCCGCGTGTGGCCAGGAAAAACACTGTGGTCTCGTTCAGGGACACGTTAGTCTTCAAAGGGACCTCCTGACCCTTCAACACTGTACATTTGTCTTGTGCGGCTGCTTTGCCCAGTGCAACATGTCATTTGATTTCTCAGTTGCTTACTTACGATCCCGTTGCATTTTAGTTTTCTTCACATCAAGTTGTGACCCGTAGTGAAGGCTTCCATCCTTGTTCTTCATCGGCAAGTGCTTCAGGACCTCCTCACCTTTGCAGTGACCCAGATTGTGTCCTCTGCACATCACAGGCTATGAATCCTCCAATCCTCATGCTGAGTTTTTCCTCCTGTAGTTCAGCTTCTCTGATTATTTGCTACACATAATGAGTAATTCTAGTGAAAGGGCACAACCCTGATGCACACCTTTCCTGATTTTGAATCGTGCAGTGTGCCCTCATTATTTTTGAACAACTGCCTCTTGATCCATGGACAGGTCCCTCGAAAGCACTAGAAAATATTCCAGAATTCCAATTCGTTTCATGCCATCCACATTTTGTTATGATCCATACAGTTGAATGTTTTTGCATAATCAACAAAACAGAAACATCTATCTGATCTTCTCTGCTTTGAGCCAAGATTCGTCTGACTTTAGCAATCATATCCCATGTTCCACATCCTCTTCTGAATTGGGTTTACATTTCTGGCAGCTCCCAGGTGAGTATTGCTGTGACTGTTGTTGAATGACCTTCTGCAACCATGTACTTGCATGTGATATTAATGATGCTGTTCAGTAATATCTGCATTGTGTTGGGTCATCTTTCTTTGGAACGAAGACAAATGTGGACCTTTCCCAGTCAGGTAACCAGATAACTGATTTCCAGATTTATTGGCATGGAGGAATACCGGTAAATGCTTCCAGTGCTTCATTGGAGAGCTGAAACAGTTCAGTTGGTATTCTGTCACTTTCTAGAGCTTGTTTTTTGGCTAATGCTTTCAGTGTAGCTTAAATTTTTTCCTTCAATACCATAGCTTTCTGAAATGGTTTGGTAAACCTTTAGCAAACTAGTAACTTTTAAAGCCTCTTTCATCTTCAGACTGGAATCTCAGATTACTTGGAATGACTTGCCAAATCAACATGCAACTGTGTTTACTTTGGCTGCTTATTGAGTTTATTCAAGATGATAAGGTTTAGGTTATATAATTCTTGCCTATAATTGTACTCTATTTTTCTATGTATGATATATCTATTTACCTGTGTATCTGTGTGTATTACTATCTATGCATCCTTTAATAATTAATTATTTATTTTCTCATCTCCCTCCTCCCTCTTTCTTCTTCCCCACTCACCCCGGCTTCTCTGTAACTTTTAGAGTCTCCTTTTTTTTTTAATTTTTAAAATAATTGTATTGGGTGCTCATACATCGTTTCTCACAATACATAAATACATATATTGTGCCACGCTTCTTCACATGCCTGCAGCTGTCATCGTTCTCCGAACCTTCACCTTTCCATCTGAGCCCCCGACATCAGCCTCCCATCCCTTCTCCTTCATCCGTGCTTCCCACTCTCCCACCAACTCTCAGTACTCTATAAATTATTGTTTTGTCATAACTTACACTGCCCGATGTCTCCCCCTCGCCCTCTCCCCCAGTGTCTGTCCCCCAGTAGGAGGTTATGTGTTGACCCCCGAAGCTGGCTCCCCCTCTCTACCCCACTTTTCTTCCACCCATCCAGTAGCTTCACTCCTACTACTGGCCTCAATGGGTTCATCTGTCCTGGGTTCCCCACATTTCCATTTCTCATCTCCACAGTAAAACAGAAAAGCCATTTTTTGTGATCTTGTTCTTTTATAGTAGAGAGCTCAAAGCTATTTGTCTTTATGGTAATGACTGATTTTCCTGTGAGGTGTTTGACACTTCATCATCATTCTTCAGGGATACATAGTATCCCACATATGCATGTACCAAAGTTTTTCCACCCACAGGCATTTTGATTGATTCCCTCCTTTAGCTATTGTGAATAGAACTGTGATAAATATGGGTGTTTATCTATCTGTTCCTGTTTTGCTTATTTCTTTGGGTACATGTACCAAATACAGAGATTGCTGGGTTCTATGGTCCTTCTGTTCCCATTTGTCTGAAAAAGCCCCACATAGCTTCCCACAGTTGCTATAGAGTTTTGCAATCTCACTGGCAGTGTATGAAGGTTTCAGTCTTCCATATTCTCTCTTACACTTGTTATTTTAATTGTTATGACTTGTTATGGCATGAGGTTTTAAGAAAAGTTAAGGAAGTTTTTCTTTTAATGTATGAAGTGCACTGCATAATTTTTTAATTAGCCTTTTCTCAAATATCTTGGTTAACTTGAGAGTTTTCGGTTTTGTTTTTTTAAGCTTTATATATATATATATATATATGTGTGTGTGTGTGTGTGTGTGTGTGTGTGTGTGTGTGTGTGTATAATATATATAAAGGATACAGCATGCTCCCCACAGGGGCAGTCCTACTCTGTCCTTTAGGGTGGTTTGAGGCAGCTTTGTCTCGATGGCAATGAGGTTGGTGTTCGGAGTGTGTACGTGGACATTTGAAAAGGACTGGAGCAAGCTAGCCTAGTCAAGGGGAAGGTGGGTGTGGTAGCGATTATCACAATCAAGGGCTGCAATGTTTTCTAAAACAAAGCATCTCCCGCACAGAGACTCTCATTCAACAGCTGCCGTGAAGGTGAAGCATTTGTGGAACAGGACTCTGGGCCATGCAGACAGTTTCCTCTGGCACCCCTCCTCCCCTCCCCTCCCCTCCCGAAGATCCAGCCAATGGACATCCTGAGCTATGTTTGTTTCAAGCTAGAGCTAATGTTATGGACGCTCTTTTTTTTTTCAGCACAAAACCAAAATTACTCATGCCATTTGAATAATTTTACAAGAAGTCATCCACTTTTGGAGTTGCCAAGAAATAAGATAAAAGAGAGCAAAATTGCATACCTACCGTATCTCTACATAGCGGAATCAAAAACTCCAGTAACTGGCCATCTAGCTAGACTGTGTTTTAAAATACATGATATTCATTGAAGAGAAAATTGGGATAAATTCCAAAAAAAAATTCTGACATCTTTTGATTCACTGAAACCCTCTACTAACCCCTAAACCAAAGCCCACTGCCGTTGAGCCGACGGACTCAAAGCCACCCTGCAGGACAGGGTAGAACTGCCCCTTTGAGTTTCTGAGACTCTTTACAGAGACAGCCCCGTCTTTCTTCCTTGGAAAGGCTGGTGGTTTTGAACTGCTGACCTTGCTTTTTACAGCCCAATGCTTAATTCCTGATGCCATGGGGGCTGCTTTTTGCCAACCAGTGTCTCTTCATTCCCGTTTCCTGTTGCCGCTGGGTGCCATTCAATCAATCCCGACCCTAGCCACTCCCATGTGACAGAACCAAGCTGTCCCACAGGCTGTCAACTTGACAGGGGACAGATTGCCAGATTTTTCTCCCTAGGAGCCCCTGGAGAGACTCGAGCCATCAAATTTCTAGTTAGCAACTGAGAGCACTTGACCACAGGGTCCTCAATTTCTCAGCGCCCGACGTCTGTCTGTCTGGTAATAATAGCAAACAATTGCGGATGACGCGATGTATCCTCACAATCTCTTTTCGGAGGCTCAGCCACTGTTGGCGCCGTCATCCTTTTGCGATGGAGGACTCTCTTCATCGGGCATTGCAGGTGGCGGGACGCAGCTAGAAACTTGGGCAGCGAGCCCTTCATCACCTTTGAGCAGCTCTTGTCCTTCGATGGGCTCTAAGCATTAGCAGAGCATCCTTCACGCAATCCCAGGGCCTCGCTGCTTGAGGGAAAGCACAGAGATGAGCAAAGGCACTTGGTCTGCTGTACAGCTCCTGGTACACTCCGTGCACTGATCAGCAGCCAGTCCCTCGGGGGAGAAATGCTGGGCTTTCAGAAAGGGACACCAAGGTTCGTCCACTACCTCTATCTGCATTTGACATGATTCAATATGTCAAGTAGATTAATGTCTGTCAATGCTTTGGGTTTGTAAAATGGAAAATTGTACATGTAGGACATTTGATCCTGGTTTGTAGGCCTATTTAGTTTAAACACACGTTTCCCTCTCACATCCATCAATAACCTGCTGCCATCAAACCGACTCACACCGACCCACTGGAGAGGGTTTCTGAGGTTTCATGCATCATTAGGAGAGCAGACTGCTTCATCTTTTCTCCCGAGAGGTGGTTCGTGGGTTTGAACCTCCAACCTTACCTGATTTGCTTACCTGATGACATCACCAGGGTGAGCACCAGTGGCTGCCTAGAACAAGAATTGAACAGCAAGACAATCCTAGTGAGACAAGTTCATGAGCACACATATGTATATAAGAAAGAGTTTTACCTAAAGGGCAATTGTACATTAAGAAAACAGCCTAGCCCAGTCCAGATCAAGTCCACAATCTGATATTAGCACATATGTCCAACAGCAATCTACAAAGTCCTTCAGACTCACGAAACACATGCAATGACACCAATTGTAGAAGATCATAGGTCAGCGGGTAGAGGCTTTGGATGGAAGTGACATTGTAAGCATCTCAGCGCTGGCAGGAGGCTCCACTTGGCTTCTCCAGGTCCAGGTTTCTGGGCACATCAAGGTAGGTCCATGTGACTTCTCCAGGGAACTCTTGTAGAGATCCAGCCTGATCAGCCCAGTGTCTCCAAGGGAGAGAACTGAGAGAAACAGTGTCTCCGCCTCCAAGAAGGAATTACAACATTTCCCAGAATTCTCAGGAGAAGGCCACGCCCACACAGAGGTCTCATGGGCTATCTCCAGATTGAAGGCTGGACTCCACCCCTACACTCTTAATCCTCAAATTGACACAAATTAGGGGACTGCCACACTATTTTAAACCCAACTCGATAGAGGAAGGGATCTGAGAAAGATAACTGAGAGAGAGAAATGTGATAGATATTCAAATGGAATATTGTGAATCAGAAGACACTGTGTTGAGACTGGTTAACTTTAGAGCACTGTGGAATAGCACACCCATGGATGATATCTTGATAATCATTTAAATGCATTTCATTCCTAGATTTTCTCTGGTTTGAACACATGTATTATACATAGAGATAATCACTATATGCATCTATTATAAATATATAAATATTATACTATACTATAGTATAAATCAAACATATATAATTATAAATCATTGCTATGTACTAGTTTTATGTAATGTGTGTGTGTATATATATATGCATATATATATATATATATGTAGGTTATTTTGTCCCCCAGGAACCTGAGGCTCATAGCAGTTAATTTGCCTGGGGGAGTCTCATCACATTGATATGTGTATATGGAATCATGTGACTATTTAAGCATAGGCACCAACCCCTGGCTGGGCATGGGGGAGACAGGAGCTGTGGCCCAAGGCAGCAGAAGAGCACGAATGTCCAAGGGTTTCACCATGGCTAGGTCTCCTTGCTCATGGTCTTTATGCATCTTTCCATTCACAGTGAACCTGGAATCTGTTTTTCTCTGTTACCCCAGAGCTCCTGCCTGTCCCTGGGATGCTTCCTGTTTGGGGCCAGGACTTCTTCTGACTGTGATATTCAGCGGCACACATTCAACTTTAACTCCCCTTGCCAGATGGGGGTGGGGGGTGTCTCATTGCCCAGTTCAATTCTTCTTGGGACAGCTACTTCCTGGTGATTCCGTCGGCATCACTTGTGGCTGTGCTTGGGTAGAGGGAGAGGCTGGGCCTTGGGATAGCATAGGTACTTTTCCCTTTATCGGGGCTCTGATGGGCCCATTCTCTTAAACTGAGTCGTTGGCAAGCAGATGCCATGTAATGATGGCGTAGGCAACACGATCAAATCTATTTTGGAAGGCTTTGGGTGTGGTACAGATTTCTGGGTCAAACTTCATTGGAAACATGGAAAGCATCCTACTTGTTCATCTGAGAGGAACCCTGGTGGCTAAGTGATGCTGCATTGGGCTGCTAACTGCAAGGTCAGCGGTTCAAAACCATCAGCCCACTCTGAGGAGAAAGATGAGGCTTTCTACGTTCCTAAAGAGATACAGTCTCTGGTACCCACAGAGGCAGTACTACCCTGTCCAATAGGGTCACTAGGAGTCAGAGTGGACTCAATGAGTGTGAGTGTGACCTGGTTTTTCTCCACCTAACAGAACGAAGGCATTGAAAACCACCAGCTTGAGCTCTGGTAACATGGATATCGAATGAGAGACGTTCATAGGACTCAAAGTTTTTCTTTCTTTATTCTGTTAACATTTTTCTTCTTCCTTTCAATCGTTGAACTAATAATGGATTTGCAAATTATAATTGCTAATATCCTCTAGAGTAGGAGGCTTTTCAAATCACCTTCCAGCATTAATACCTATTTAAAACAAAACACAACTGAGTTATGTTTGGAATTTCCTGGACTCTTCTGTTTGTCATGCAAATATTCAGTTCTGTTCTTTTTATGATAATATGAAATAAAGTAGTTTCTCATCATAACATTGTAAATCATTTGCTTTCTATTACATGCAGCTGGTTTTGTTCCTGTAATGATTTTCTATGAGTGTATATTGCAGAACCCATAAGATGCAATGTGATAGTCCTCGATTTGGAATTTATATGCAATTGTTGTTTGCCCAGAAATAATGAGACAATTTGAAATTATCGTTAATTTATTATCATACATTTCTCTCAAGTATGTATCTGGTTCAAGGGAGGAAAATCTAAATTTCTAAAAATGACATGTCATCTCTTTTTTTTAAATACTGACTAGAGTTTTCATCTCACAGAAAATTCAGATAAAAATCAAAAACAGCTGAGGTTGTTACTCGGGTGCTTTCCTTTAGGGTAGTCAAAAGAATATAGGATGAACGGTAAGAATTAAGTAAACCACAAATTATTTTTGCAGTGTCTGGTTTGCATTATAAGCAAATTTTTCACTGCTGGCTGGGTTTTTTTTTTTAATATTGTCTGTATTTTTGATATTCATTCCTGTGATCTAGTGTAAACTGTGTCCTACCAGTTTAATGTAGTTAGTTCATGATTACATTTTTTTATTACACTCATATGCTATAAATATTTCTCACTATGCTCCTCTGGATCCTCCCCAAATGGCAAGAGTCCTTAAAACATGTCACGGAAAAATGTTATGAAAAGGAAGATCCCTCTTTCGTGTTGGCACATACACATTTCACACCTTGGAAAGAGTCTGCCCACAGCAATAAGGAAGCATCTATCCAGGAGACACAGGATGAAAGAGGATTGATTAAAAGACAACAAGGAGGCAAAAACTATTGTTGGGAGGCACTCTGATAGAACATGCCCGCCCTTCCTCCTTACGGGAGACTGGAGGCTTTAAAGACATCAACTGCTAACCTAAAGATTGGTTCTTCGATCCACCCAGTGGCTCCGTGAAAGAAAAGGACTTGGCGATCAGCTACTGTGAATATCTCAGCCAACAAAACCCTGTGGAGGTCACCCACAGGTTCTCCAAGGGCTGATTCCATGGCAGCTATTGGCAACAATGTGGGTTCTTGACTAGAATTTGACAGGCAGGATGGTAAACTCACATTCGTTTTTAGAATGATGAAGTCACAGTAAACTAGTTTTGCATTTGGGACTATAAATATCTCTACACCTCCCCTTGCATGCTTATAAAGGTACATTTAGACAATCACCTGATAGTCTCATTCTTAAACACAAAGTCTTTGTCACCAATAAAATACATTTGCGCATCATGAGGAAGAGGTATGATTGTTGTCTGTGGGCGTTTTATTCTCACTAAGATTTTCTGTTACTTTCACTTTCCCAGTGCATCCTGCAGCTCCTTGTGAAAGGGAACCGAGATGATGAAAGGGGTAGATCTGGGCAGGACTCTACCAGGAAAGATCTCTGGACCTATGGTAGGGCCCGATAGAGAAGAAGAGTAGGACATCAGCAACAGTGCAACCAGTGGGACATTGATTCTGCTGAGAAAGCATGCATACCATCTATCCAACAGCAAAGAAAGCCAGCCCAAGCAGAAAACTGACAAAGAACTTCTCCATAACGCTGAGGATAAGTTACTCCGCAAGATCTCCTTCCAAAGATGTAATGTCTTCAAAGGAGAAGCTCCAACCAGACCTAGTTCTCCTGCCACAGCCTGTTTAAAGAGAAGGACAACCTGCCTCCCCATTGTAAGTCCCCTGAGCTACATGACAGACATGAGGGAGGTAAGGGAGTAGTTATGAGGGTGACATGACAGGTGATTTTTATGATTACATCTAAATTCACCTTTGTAAGCCATGCCATATAGAGATTTTCATTCAGTGACCAAAATATTATGAAGCCAGTTGAAGATATTGTTAAGGGCTGTGTTAACTGTTAACTACCAGAAAGACCTGTTTGTTCATGAATCCAAGATAACATTTATGAGATCTATTACAATAAAGGACCTTAACTCATAGGAGTACTTCAATGTCAGAAATTATCAATGGGGACTAAATTCATAAAGGTATAGGGTAAGCACTGAACTGTTAACTGTAAGATTTGTGACTCTAGTCCACCAGCCTCTGCCAAAGAAAGAGGAAGTTGCCCAGTAAAGGTTTACAGCCTTGGAAGAGCATATTGGATGGCTATGGGTTAGAATCAGCTCAGTTGCAGTGGGGTTGGTTTGTTTTAAGATGACTATCTGTCTCTCTTACTGCCAACAAACCAATTCTGATTCATAGAGACTCTGAAGGACAGGGTAGAACTGCCCGCATGGGTTTCTGAATGAGAATAGAACACAGCTTTTTCCCACAAAGTGGCTGATGGTTTCAATTTGCTGATCTCTCAGTTAGCAGCCCAGCCCATACCCACTATGCTCTCTGTGTGTAAGGTACCTACCTACAAACGGCAGGTGGAGCTCTGGTGATGTAATCACAAGCTCAGCAGTTCAAAACCACCAGAGAGAACAAGGGGACTTTCTGCTTCCATAGAGGTTTACAGTCTCAGACGCCCACAGGGGACATTTTACTCTGTCCTATAGGATCGCTGTCATCTGAATCAACTTGATGTCAGTGAATGAGTGAGTGAGTGAGTAGGTGCGAGTGATTTGCACTTGGCAGCTGACTAAATGGTTACAGCGACTCCGTGGGTTACAAAGCTTGCCTATCTGTTTTCATAAAGATTACAGTCGAGATTAGAGTTATGCAGTAGTTTTACTCTGTCACTCACAGAGCGGCCACGAGGGAGCATTCATCAAGAATGCAAGGCATCTTCAAAAACATTCGGTTCTGGTCTTCGTGAAATATGAATCTTGGAAAACTGGAAGCTGCCAAATATGAAATGGGATGTTTGAAGATTGATGTCCTAAGTGTTAGGGAGCTCACAGAGACCATTCCTGGACATTTTGCATTGGGCAGGTGAGCAGGCGTGACCAATGGAAGGGGAACATTGTGACATTCCTTGTCAAACAGTACACTTCCAGATATACCCTGAAGTACAGTGCTTTCTGGGAAATGTCAACATCCACACAAACATCAGGAAGGCCAGGAAAGAAATTTATGTAAATTTAAACCACTGATGCCAAAGATAAAGAAACTTCTGCTGCCTGAAATTGCTCAAATATACCATCAAAATCTGTTGATAATTATGATGATTAGAATGTGAAAATTGGAAGGATCAAAAATTGGGATAAAGAGCCTGACAAAAGAAATGATGATGGAGATCACATGATAGAACTTTTGAAAAGATAGAAAGAATTGAAGAATATTGTGACGTTCAATATCATGAGTGAGAACAAGGTCAGGTGTCAAATACAAACAGACCACCAATCACTCCTATCCAAGTTCAAGTGGAAGCTGTAGAAAATGAAAACAAGCCCACAATAACCAAAGAACAACCTTGGTTATATCCCACCTGTATTTAGAGATCGTTTCAAGAAGAGAAGTGAAGAGATACATTGGACATTGATGATGAAAGATCAGATGAGTTGTGGGAGTTTTACTGCTACTGCGTTATCCATCTCATTGAAAATCTTCCTCTTTTTTATTGATCCTCTACCTTACTAATCTTGATGTCCTTCCTCAGCATGCTGTCCTTCCTGAGAACATATCCACAGGACATGAGAAGTTCCACCATCCACACTGCTAAGGAGCATTGTTTAATATAGAGAACCCAAAAGTTAGTTTAGCATAAACATTTAACACAATGTCAGGAAATTATAAACGTTTGAGTTCTGCAATGAGAAATGTAGCTATCTCCAAAATAATTGTCGAGGCAGTGATCATACCAAAAGAAAACAATTCCAACAAAAACAATGGGAAACTGGACAAAGGGATTTGTGGCCCATGTTTTAGTAGCAAAAGCCCAACTTTCAAAAATAATTCCCTGTTTTTTAGATGAATCTCATCAGGGTCTTGGTAAGAAATGTTGAAGACAAATATAACGAGGACCTGTCATACTGCATTTACAGTCTGTATGAACATGTGTGTGTACTTGCTTTCCTCAAACATTGTCCATGGTGAACAAAGCCCACACGGAAAAAGCACACCAACCTGTGTGATAATTGAGGAATTGACAGGAGAAGGTGCCAGGCATTAGAAGACCCCAAACAAATAATGATACTGATGTGAATGATTGGGGTGTGTGTGTGTTTGTGTGTGTGTATGTGTGAGTGTGTGTAGAGTGGAGACCCAAAGTCCATCTGTAGACAACTGGACATCCCTCCACAGAAGGATCACAAGGAAAGGGCCAACCAGTCAGGGCACAGTAAAGCACCGATGAAACAAACAACATTCCTCTGAAACAAACAACATTCCTTTAGTTCTTTTTTTTTTTTTTCAGCTTGATTTCATTTTTTTAAAATCATTTTACTGGGAGCTCTTACAACTCTTGTTACAATTCATACACCAATTGTATCCAACATATTCGTACATATATTCCATAATTCTTTTTTAGACATTGAACCCTTGGGATCAGCTCCTCTCTTTCCCCTCTCCCCCTATTTCTCTAGTTCTTTAATGCTTCCTATTCCCCACTTTCATGCCACCAGATCTACCTTACAAATCCAGCTAGACCACAGCATGTACACAGGTACAGATAAGAGCTCTCAACACAGGGAATCCAGGATGGATAAACTCCTCAGGAATAATAATTAGAGTAGTGATACCATGAGGGTAGGGAAAAGGTGGGGGGAGAAAGGAGGAACTGATCACAAAGATTGGTGTATAACCCTCCCCACCCAGGGTGATGAACAACGGAAACATGGGTGAAGGGAGACAGTGAACGGTGTGAGATATGAAAGTAATAATAATTTATCAAGGGTTCACAAAGGAGAGAAGGGAAGGATATGAGGAGCTGATATCAAGGACTCAACTAGAAAGAAAATGTTTTAACAAGGAAGATGGCAACATATGTGCAAATGTGCCTGACAGAATGAGTGCATGGGTTGTTATAAGAGCTGTGAGAACCCCCAATAAAATGGATTTGTTTTTAATTGTCCGCGGTGTTAGCAATTTTTAAAATAAATAATAGACCATGTAGTGTTTGCAAGTCACTTCATCGAGTCTTTGAAGTAAATAGTCATATGTTATTATCTCCTTGTTTGAAATTGGAAGTTCAAAAACAGTGAAGCTCGGCCCCAGGAGTGGGTTCAGGAGTCAGACCCAAGTCTTGGCCAGAATGAGACGACTGAGATATTTTCAAGCCTGCTGTTTACCTGAGTTGACACTGTCTGGCTTTCAAAGCTGCTTTTTCCCTCTGCCCTGTTGTACCTCAAGAATAAGAAGGGGTTAAACATGATTTCTTAACTCTGCTTCAGGGGGCACCTAACGCAAGATGTATGTCCTTGCTAAGACGCCATTGCTACTTAATTACATGCTGTCTCACAGAGGTCTTTTCTATTTTTCCTCTATTCCATTGAAGATAGCGGGATCCGCTTCTGATGGTGCTTTGTGCCGCCCCACTCTTTGCGGGTGCTAAACCCAGAGAAGCAGCTCAATGCATACACTGAATTGAATGGGGATGTTTATCTTTCCTTGGGTAACACCCAATAATACCTTCACTGCAGCGTTTGAGCTGTCCTGTAAGACACAGTCGCTCTGCCAACTCTCCGTTGTGAAGTACAAGCACAGAATTCCCAAAAGGCGCAGTCCGGCACGTGACCACTGCCAACAGGCTTTTTGCGGGAAGCCTTTTCTCTCATGTTCAGAGACTTAAGAAAAATTCCATGCTGCATCAAACACATCAGAAATAAAGATAAGATGACAGAAGCATTTGTTAAACAAAGACCAACTGGCATGCCAGCTTGGAAACGCAGGGTGGTTTTTGTTTGCCGTGGATTATTCAAAGATGGCTGCTTCGGTCCCCTGCCGTGGGGATAGAACAAGGGGCTGGTGAGGGTTCCCAGGGCACGCCAGCAAACCAGTTGCCAGGAATTGATCCCGGCTCAACCACGTAGCACGCGGTGTCTATTGGCCGCTAATTTTCAAGACCTTGGCACAGTGGTTATGCATGGCACTGTGAACAGCAAGGTCAGCAGTTCGAAAGCAACAGCTGCTCCACAGGAGATTGACGAGGCTTTCTACTCCCTGAAAGAGTTACAGTCTGAGACACCTACAGGGGCAGTGCTCCTCCGTCCTACAGGGTCTCCCAGAAGTGCAATCAGCTTAATGGGCAGTGAGGTTTGGTTCGGCATCACCCAGGGACTTGTGCTAACAAATCCATCTCCTCACTGGGTGTTGGCAGAGGTACAAAAGGGAAGCATTTGTTCTGTGAACACACTCTCCATAAGCAGCGCCCTTCCAATCTCTCCTTATCTGCCTTTGCTGACCTTCACAATGCCCTTCTGTCCCTCAAGGCTGCCCTCCAAGGTTCATGCACTTGACTTCTCATCCAGATGAAAATGTTGGCAAGTAGAGACCTTATAAAACCTTATATCCTGAGGGTCCTGCAATCACCTAGGGACAATTATTTGCTGAAAGGCAAAGGCTTGATGAAGGCACAAGACTCTAAACTGGTAACAGACGGAGACAGCCAATCAGACTTGACCAGGAGTCACCAAGTGCATTCAGAAGTCTCTTCTAAATCTTAGTGACATGACATCAGATAGGAGTGTCGGTCTTCTGACAATGATCATGGATCATCTTCTTTGAAGAGGTAGAGAGGCAGATAGAGGTGACTCTTCCCCACTAGGCATGGGTGTCGCTGCCCCATTAAAATCAGCAGTGCAGCTAAGAGGTGTGCGCTTCAGGTCTATGAAACTTATGGTTCTGAGTTCCCACCGAGACCAATTTGCTCTTGTTCACTCTGGGATGCATGGAGCCGATGTGGTCCAGAGGGTTTGCAAGGCTGGGAGCCTTTGGGAAGCAGATCCCTAGAAAGGTCGTCAGGCCTCCTGTGGGTGTGAATCACTAACCTTAGGACTCATAGTGGAGGAACGTGATTCCGTGCTCCTGGGGGACTCCTACAGAGCCCCTGGCAAAGTGGAATGGGGAACTGGGTCCTTCTTTTAGGTTCCCAATGCCTTGAATTGTGATTGCTCAGATAGCCTCTGCATTGCATTCTGTTTGTTGCTGACGTGGAAACCCTGTAGCTGGCAGTTTATTGACCCATGTTGTTGATGTTCATGATCTTAGGATCAGCGATCCAGGGAAGATGGAAAAGAACCAAGCTTGCCCGAAAATAGTTTCCAAGTTTCTGTCTAGGGATGTGACTGGGAAGGCTTTAAAATTTGTTTCTTTCTCTTTTCTGACCTGGACAATGGGAACTTCTCAGGGGCAACTCTTATATCCTACCTCTCTCTCTTATTTTAACTCCTCTTGTCTGCCTGCGTCCCTCTTACACCCTCACTGGCTTGCTGTTTTCAATTTGGAATGCTTTATGTGGTATAGACAAAACATTTCCTTGTTTGATTTAAAAAAAAAAGAAAAAATATTTTATCCAAGGTTCCCTTTGGGCATACTGTGCTATTATGATTTCTCTCTTATGTATATTTATCTCCTCTGGAACTTTAGTGCCTAAAGTATGCCTTTTATATAAAATGGACTCCAATGACTTGTTCAAGGGGGGCATTTATCACAAGGCTCCCCTCTTCCCCTCCAGGCCAGTTAAATCACCCATTCTCCTTTACTGCTAAAGCGATTGCAATATCAAACACCAGAAGTCCTACTGAACATTTGTGCTCTAACCATCTGATGGTTCAGAGGGAACAAGTACCTGGATTCTGAAGTCTCTTGCCTGTTCCTCAGCTTTCATCTCTATTTGATTTCCAGGAATTGGTTCCCAACTTGATAAGAGTGGTTGCTCTTGCCTTATGACCGACTCTTCTGATACCAGATCTGGACTGCGTACCTCTCAGGGCCCACATTCTCCTTGTGCCTGCAGTGTTGACCCTGGTTTATTAACCCCATTAGCTCAGGCTACACACCCCTCTAGTGGGAGCCAGCTGCACCCCTCAGGCATGAGGCTGCACCCTCCTGGTCCTTCGCATTGTTAGCTAGGGCAGGCTAACCCAGAACAGACACCATCTCTTGCCTAGTGTCTTCGCTCGGGGAGCCGAGGCTGGGTTCAAGTAGGTTAAAGCATTACATTTGTAAATTTGTCAAGGATCAAGTTGTGAAAAGAAGGGCAATCCTGTTCTTTAAGACTTTATTAGCCAGTAAATGCAATATGATCCATTTATAGGAGTGAAGACCCAGATTTTCTGAATGTCACTGAGCCAAAAAGATGTGTTTTATTTCATAGAGTTTATGGAATGATTGCAGCACAGGTACATTTTTACAAGGCACTCCACCGACTTGGGGGAACCAGAAAGTAAAAACGAGCAGTGAATGCCTTTGAGTCGAAGTATAATTTATATGAACATTTGCCCAATCAAAGGACTCAAATCCATATGTTTTTAATTTGGGGTTTAATTTGGAAGCTCTTTATTTTTTTATGTAAAAGAAGTACAATCAACTTTAAAAATATATGCTTGCCACTTTGCACAAGGCTGGAGTTAGCCATAATAAAAGGCACCTCCAGTAACAAACACCCTCATCAGGAAAAAAGTGATACTCGGAGACTTTAACAAGCTCTTCGCTATGACCAAACAAATTGGAATTATATGGCAAGCCCATGATGGCTTGTTATCAATTTGTTAAGAAAAAAAAAAAGAGCTACCGGAGTCTTTGGCATGGAGCAGCGAGAAAGGTTTTTCATCTAGCATCACGTTTCCGCAGTTATGTTTTTGACACAGGTCCTCTGTTTTTTTTGCGAGTTTATGGGATGGCAGTAATTGAAAAGAACAGGCAAAAGCAGAAGTGTAAGGATCAGCATGAAAGGCAATGTAAGCAATCAAGGAGAAGCAGTATAAATAACAGAGAAGGGTCAACACTAGAAAGGGAGACAGCCAAGTCAAGGGACATTTGCTAGTTGCTGTTGAGTCGTCTTCAATTCGTGGTGGCCTCCGGATGACAGAAGGAAGCACTGCTGCGTCCTGAACCCTCTCAATGGTGGTGGCTGTTTTGAGTCCACGATTGCCACTATCCTGTATTCCGAGTGATTTTATCTAGGACTACATCAGACAGTGTTATGGGAAGGCTTTCATTGACTACTTTCCCGAAGTCAATGGTAGATCTTTCTTCATAGTCTGTAAGGTTCACTGAAACCTGTTCAGTATGGATGACCCTATGGATGATATTTGAAATAGTGGTAACATCTCTTATAACATCATAGAATGTGCATGCTGCCACGGTACAACTGATATACAGGTGTGGGAATGGATGGATGGATGGATGGATGCCTGGATGGATGGATAAAAGTTGATTCCAACTCAGGGGGACCTTACATCCCTCAGAGATCTGTCATTCACTGGGTTTCATAGTAGTGGCTTCTTGGAAGCAGATCACCAAGCAATTCTTCCGAGATGTTCTGTGTGAGCTCAGACCACCAAATTTTTGGTTAGTGATTCAACTCTTCCCCCCACACAAGTGTACCTAGACAGACAGGTAATACGATAGATAAATAGATGGATGGGCATGTAGATAGATGGACTCTAGAGAGATGCACAGAGTTGACTCTCTATATTTATCATCAGCCAGTAAGGTAGCTGACTCAGCAAGAAATTTATAAGGTAGAACATAAAAACGTTTAGGCAATTGTTTTTAAGAAATGTGATAAATTAATAAAGAGGCTTTATGTATCCCCACTTGAAAGACAACAAAACAAGACAGTGGCACTTCATTTTTCCCCGAAGCTCACTGTGCATTTTCAGCATTCATGAACCAACAAATCAAGGCACACAGAATAAAACTTGACCGTCACAGACACATTCCTACCCCCATGTCCTGCCTGAAGGTGCTGGTGGCCAAGATATGTATCAATACATATCTGCTGTTTATATAAATGAAGTCACAATTTGCCTCTTCTTTTTCGGTCCTTTTACTCACTACGTCATGGTGATCTTTCCAAAGAACAACACACTTTAAAGATTCATCGCTAACATCATCATGCAAATGCATAAATTCTTTGGTTTTCCCTTTTCGTATCGCTTTAGGATACTTTCCTAGAAATAACATTGCAGGGTCAGATTCTAAGTCTACACGGGACAGTTAAAAAAAAAGTATTTCTACTAGGGTTCCAATTCATACATGCATGGGTTTATTCCAAACAAAACATGTTTAAACATGTCTCGGTGATTAGTGGAGGGCCGCAGGCAACTGCTCTCACTAGGGCATCTGTCTTAGTCTCGCTGGGGTGCCTTCAAGGAAACAAAGGTCCAATCAAAACAGTGGTTTCTGAGAACATCAGATCGACCAGTTAAAATGGAGACAGAGAGGTCAGCTAAGAAGGTTCTGGGGACTATTGGGAGAAATTTAAAAGGGACAATGTTGATCAATTTTCTTAACGGACACAGAAATTACAAGACTTTATTATGAACACTATTTTTTTAATACAGAAAATCTCATTCTTTTTCCTTTTTAAATCATTTTATTGGGGACTCCTACAACTCTTATCGTAATCTATACATCCATCCATTCTGTCAAGCACATTTGTACATTTGCTGCCACCATCATTCTCAAAACATTTTCTCTCCACTTGAGCCCTTAGTATCAGCTCCTCGTTTTCCCACTCCCTCCTCACACCCCTCTCTCACAAGCCCTTGATAATTTAGAAATTATCATTTTTACCCCTGTCTTACACTGTCTGGCATCTTTCCTCACCCACTTTTCTGTTGTCTGTCCCCCAGGGAGGGGGGTTACTTGTAGATCCTTGTGATCAGTCCCTCTTTTCTCCCCCTCGTTCCCCTTTCCCTCTTGGTATTGCAACTTTCATTATTGGTCCTGAGGGATTTATCTGTCCTAGCTTTTCTGTGTTTACAGTTCTTATCTATACTCGTGTACATCCTCTGGTCTGGTCGAATTTGTAAGGTAGAATTGGCATAATGATGGGGGGTGAGGGAAGGAAGCATGAAAGAACTAGAAGAAAGCTGTATGTTTCATTGGTGCTATACTGCACCCTGGCTGGCTCATCTCCCTGAGACCCTTCTATAAAGGGATGCCCAGTTGCCTACAATGGGCTTTGAGTCTTCAGTTGCATTTCCCTTCATTCACAATGATGTGATTTTTTTGATGCCTGATCCCATTGACACCTATAATCACCGAGGCTGGTATGCTTCTATGTGGGCTTGTTACTTCTCAGCACGATGGCAGCTTGCTTATCTTCAAACCTTTAAGATCCCAGATGCTATATTTTTGATAACCAGGCACCATCAGCTTTCTTCACAACATTTGCTTATGCAACTGCTCTGTCTTCAGCAATTGTGTTAGAAAGGTGAGCATCATGGAATGCCAGTTTAATAGAATAAAGTGTTTTTTGTATTGAGGGAGTGCTTGAGTAGAGGTCTAATGTCCATCTGCTACCTTAATGCTAGACCTAAAAATATATGCACATAGAGCTATTTTCCCATCATTGTATATCAATATATTTACATCTGTATGTGCCTGTATTTAGATGTCTCCAAATGCCCCTTGTCTCCTACTTCTTTCCTCTATTTCCCTTTACTTTCCTCTTATCCCACCATCATGCTCAAGCTTTTTTCCCCAATAATTTTATTGGGGGCTCTTACAGCTCTTATAACATTCAATACATCATTTGTATCAAGCATATTTGTATGCATGTTGCCATACTCATTTCCAAACATTTTCTACTTGAGCCCTTAATATAAGCTCCTCTTTGCCCCTCCTTTAAAAAAATTTTTTTATAAATCACTTTTCATACAACTCCCACCACAATCCATACATACATCAATTGTATGCAGGCCACATTTTCACACTTGTTGCCAACATCACTCTGAAAACATCCTCCCTCCACTTAGGCCCCCAGTACCAGCTCCCCATATTTCCCTTCCCTCCCCACCTCCGTCCTCCATGAACTCTTAATAATTTACAAATTTTTATAAATTTTTCATATTGTACACTGTCCAATGTGAACTTCCACTCACTTCCCTGTTGTCTGTACCCCAGAGAGGAGGTTATATGTAGATCCCTGAAATTGGTTCCTCCATTCTATTCCACCATGCCTCCACCCTCCCAGTGACACCACTCCCACCACTATTCCTGAGGGATCATCTACTCTAAATTCCCCATGTTTCCAGCTCCAGTGTACATCCCCTAGTCTAGCTGGACTTGTCTGGTAGAATTAGGATCATGATAGTGGGTAGGAGGAAGCATGTGAGAACTAGAGGAAAGTTGCCTATTTCATTGTTACTGCACTCTACCTTGACTGACTCATCTCCTCCCAGCAACCCATCTGTAAGAGGCTATGGCTTCACCTATTGATGCAATCTGTACTCCTCCTCATTTATAGTGATATCATTTTTAGTTCTTTGATGCCTGATACCGGATCTCTTGGACAGCTCATGGTCACACAGGCTGGTGTGCTTCTTCCATGTGGACTTTGTTGCTTCTAAGCAGGATAGCCACTTGTTTACTCAAACCTTTAAGACCCCAGAAGCTATACCTTTTGATAACCAGGGACCATCAGCTTTCTTCACCACATTTGCTTATGCACACAGTTGTCATCAGTGATCATATCAGGAAAGTGCATGCTCAACCTTATGAACACATTTTAAGAAAGTTAAAAACTGCACTGGTCAGAAAAGACCAGAAAAGTTGCACCAAGGGATTATTTTTCCCCCTTCAAGGCAATGCACTTGTTCATTCAAGGGTTGCAAGAGCCTTGTCCCATCTACTCTACAATCCTGCCCTTGCCCCTTCAGATTTCTTTTTGTTCTCAAAACTCAGCGAGCATGTAAGAGGAACACAATTTGAGTCCATCAAGGATACTGATGTTGTCCCTTTGACATGGTGTAAATCAAAGACCACAGAGTTCTGGGAAGGGTTGAAGAGATGAAAGCACCATCTTCAGAAATGTGTAGATGTAGAGGGAGACTATTTTGAGATGATGGCTTCATATTTTGTTATCCTTGTTCAATCAAGGTGTTTATGATTTAATA
>PVJH01027989.1:0-27903 GCA_004026705.1 Nesogale talazaci
AACACGGGGGCGCTCAGAGCCAAGTCTTCTGTCTGTGAGGCAGGGGCAAGAGCCGCCGGTGTGGCCCTCGGGCGCATCAGACCTCCGTGTGTTCCCATGAGGCCTGGGCTGGCAGAGGGCTACAGCTGGAGGACCTGTGATCGGCGTGGGCCGCCATCGTGCTCTCTTGGAAACACAAACCTGCTCCCCTCACTCCTTGGCCATTTTCCTCCTTTGATTCCCCACCTAGATTCATGGCCTGGTGCCCAGGGGCTGTTACCCAGGCCTCTGTCCACTCCCATCATCCTGTCTGTTTCCCCCACTCTTCTCCATGTCTCAAAATAACACGGACATCCTTGTGGGCCTTGCGAGGGCACCTTTCTGGCCTTTGCAATGTGTTGTTTGCCCCCCCCAGAGCCCCATCTCGATGTTCCCTGGGGAGCCATGTGGTTTTCATCTCTGGGTGTTGGGAAGTAGATCTTGTTTCTGTTTGGCTCCCACTCTGGCTGAGTCGTAAGCTCTGTTAGAACTCGTCCCAGAGGTACTGGGGGAGCGCTTCTCCCGTCTCAGCCACGGGCAAGCCACCCCAGCAACGCTGAGGGTCAGCCGACATGACCCTTGGGTCAGAAGTGACCCTCGGCGGTGGCTGCAACAGTGAGTCAGCCCTACCAGCCATCATGAGCACCTCTTGTTCTGTTGGGCCCACGGCGGCTGTGAGTCAGACCCAGTCTAACGGCTGATAACCACCACCACTCCACCGCGCCCTCAGAGAAACACCCCAAGACTCAGCTCAAACAGCATCGCCCCTGGAAAGCCTTCCCTTCCCTACCCGGGCAGAGTTGTCGGTGCGGGCCTCTTGCTTCTCTCTTGCCTATAGAGCCCCTGCCCCCCAGGGGGGAAGGGGAGAGTGAGGTGGGGTGGTGGAAGTTGAACACATTTCAATGCCCCACCACCAACTGAAGGCTGGCAGCTTGACCCCCCTCGGAGGCTCCTGGAAGACAGGGCCCAGCCTCGAGCGCCCACGGGTTGTTTTGCGTCACATACTTGTGTGGCCGTGGAGTCAGAATTGGCCCCATGACAGCCGGCCGCAGCAAGACCCTTTCTTTCCTGTCACGTACATGCCCATGGGGACCCTCATCACGTTGACCTTTCCTGAGCTCACGTCTCCCCTAGAAGACCGGGAGCTCCCAGAACAAGGCTGCGCACCTTGGAGGCTGTGCCCAGACCACAGTGAAGTAGCTCCAATGGGACCAGGTGGAGAATGGCGATGGGCATCTACGCGGCCGTCAGCCACCTGTCGGGGTGCTGCACGTGGACGGTGCCTGAGGCTGCGGTGCCGGACGCTCTGCTGTCCGTGTTTCAAATGCCGGGGGGAGGGGGGCCACCGATGGTGGGGGCCCAGGCTGAGGCAGGCCTGGTGTGCGCCTCTGAAAGCGGCCAGGGAAACCGCCTGGGTCGCCACAGGGTGTTGTCTAAGCGGGCGCTGGAAGACCAGCCCCTTCCTTTGGAAGGCACCACACAAGGACAGCTGTCACGGTGGACTCCAGCATGGCCGTGTCCATGACGGGGGGCCAGATGGGGTGGCGTTTCATATTGGGGTATGCCGGGTTACCGTGTGACGGCGCTTCACAAAGACAAGTTGCTCAGAAATCGAGGGTGGCCATAGCTAGCATGTATGGATGCAGGGCCTGGTCAATTGCCCCGTCAAAGCTGGGCAGTGGCCGAGGAAGCCTGGAGCAGAAGGTTGGCACGAATGGTGACGGCACAGAGCACAGACCGGGCACTGCCAGAACACACCGAGATGTCCCAGAAGATGGGCAGCCAGAATGACCCTTAGAAGCAAGAGGGGAGAACCTTTGCCTCACTTACTTTGGACATGTCGTCTCGGGAATCCCTAGACAAAGTCAAGCTGCTTGGAAAAGCAGAGTGGATCGGCAAAAACAGAGGAAGCTCCTCAATGAGGTGGCCTAGCTCAGGGGCTGCCACGGGCCCCGTGAGGGTGGCCGGGGCCCTGACGGTGTGTTCTTTGGTTGTACGCCTGAACACCACCACCCCTGCCTCCGGCACAGGTTTGGTTTCAGAGGCAAAGGTGTTTTATGCAGGCTTCCTAGTGGCCACAGCAGAGGGACCCAGAATCAAGAGAGATGGGGGGATGAGCAGGTAGTAGACCCCGGTGTTGAGGTCTGCTCTTGAGAATTCCCCTCTCTGAGCAAACGGGCGGGTGGGGATTCAGAGAAAGCCACTGGTCCGAAAGAGCCTGGGATGGTGCAGGCCCTCACACCAACAAGCCCCGGAAAAAGCAGATCTGCGGGAGCTGTTGACCGGGAAAGCTGGAACTAACACAAGGACAGAGGGGCTCATGGTTTTAGGGGGGCTTTTCCCTCTCTGAAAGGAGCAGAGGTCTTCTCCCTTGAACAAGGCAGGCCACCCACACTTGGCCCTGTCCTTTCTTTCTTTTTGTAAAAATCATTTTGTTGGGGGCTCAGACAACTCTTATCACGATCATTACATACATCTATTGTAGGCAGACCACATCTGTACATTTGCTGCCATCCTCATTCTCGAAACATCCTCCTCCTACTTAGGGCCTTGGTATCAGCTCCTCATATTTCCCTCCCTCTCCTCTCCCTCATGAAACTTTAATAAATTACAAATTATCATTATTTTGTCATATCACACACTGTCTGATGTGTCCCTTCACCCTCTTCCCTGTTGTTCATACCCCAGGGAGGAAGTTATAGGTATGATCCCTGTAATTGGTTCTCCTCCGCCCTTTTAAAATCACTTTATTAGGGACTCATACAATGCTCAACACAATCCATACATCCATCCGTTGTATGCCAAGCACATTTGTACATTGTCGTCGTCATCGTTCTCAAAGCATTTGCTTCCTACTTAAGCCCTTGGTGTCAGCAGCTTCTTTTTACAACTCCCTCCTTCCCCACTGCCCCTCCCTCATGAACCCTTGATCATTTATAAAGGAACATTATTTTGTCATCTCGTTCACTGTCCGATGTCTCCCTTTGCTCACTCCTCCTGTGGCCCTGTCCTTTCTTAACTGCTTCCTTTCATTCTTCGCCATCCCAGAGACGTTCGAGTGGGTTTCCCCCGCGCAATTTAGAACGCTCACTCGCCGACCATTCTCCCAGCACCCCTCCGCCCCCGACTCCCTGGACATTGGGGGATCATAAGAACCACTGTCTGAGATGTCTTGAGATGCCTTCACCAGTGCCTCTGAGCTACACACGGCAAGGAGGCCCAGTGCCCAACCATACCTTGCCTGAGTTAGGGGCTGGCCGCAGGGACAGTCACCGTCTAATTTTCCCAAATTTCAGGGAGACCCCCACCAGCCAGTTAGTCATCAGTGTGGGTACATAGGAGGTGGAAGTAAAGATATCGACAGAAAGCTGGGAAGGGCTTATACAGAGGCGACATTTCATGCGGCAGCCTATACCCCCTAGACAGGAAGTGAGGGCTGTGGGCTGCCTGCCCTGCTGTGGCCTATCTGCAGAAGGTTCCAGGACCCAGACCTGCTAGCAGGAGTCTTTCCCTGGCTGGTTGGCGGGCCTACCACTCCTGGCAGCAGCGGTACTCACGCGGTGTGCGCGGGGAAGCCCATGGTCAGCAGCGGCTCCAGGAGCGAGGACGTGCTTCGGCCCTTGAGCTTGTTGGAGACCTTGGCGTAGAGTTGCGTCTCGCCCGCTGCCATCTCTTCCTGCCGCAGTGGGAGAGGCTTGCCTTGCAGCCCGGAGTCGGTAGATAAAGCGAAGACTGGGAGGGAGGGGAGGCGAAGGCGGCTTAGAGACAAACCTCAAGCCCCTTTTGATCTCTCTGACAAAAGCTAATATCCTGTTTGCACGAGGTGTGGGTTTTCACGACGTTCTTTGCAGAGTGCTAGAGGCGATGGTCCGCCTGCTCTGCTGGCTCCCACCTGGGGCACCTGGTTCGGAAAGTCAGCGTTGCTCCTGCCCGACCTCCGTGCGCAGACTGACCAGGGTGTCAGGGTTGGAGGGCGCGTCTGTGTCAGCGAGGTGGGGGGCAGAGTCAGAAGTGTTTCTGCTGCACCTCTCGAACCTCAAGATCTCACGTGACCTTATCTGCATAGAAGATGTTCAAGAAAACACCGAAGCGCCGTTGCCTATGAATTGGGTTGGACCCGAGGCGGCCTTGTGGCTGTCAGAGTGGAGCTGAGCCCCATAGGTCTTGCAATGGCTGACGTTTTAGGAGCAGATCGCCCCCCGCCCCCCTTTCTTTCCAAGGGGCTCAGGGACAGCTTGGGCTTCCCGTCTTCCAGGTACCACGAGCTACCTCCCTCTGGTCCTTCTCCTTCTCCACTGATCTCGGGGAAAGAGGTAGCTTTCTAAAGGGTATCTGGAACCTTCCTTCTCAAACGCTGATTTCCCTGAGTGCCTACAGGCAGCTTCGCGGATTTTCACAGAGCGAGAGCCCACAGCTAGCTCCACCCAGGACTGCGAGCAAGTACTGTTCCTCTGCTGGGGGCAGGGGATTTGGACTCCCATGGACAGCTTGGAATTTGTAGAGATGTTTGGGTGGTCACCACCGGTGGGGAGCGGAGGGGTGAGGCAGACTTCTAGTGGGGAGGGGCTCAGGCTGCTGCTCAGTGGCCTACAGTGCACGGTGAGCCCCACCACCCAGAATGAACAGGCCCCCAATGTTAAGGGTTCTGAGATTGAGCCCCTCTGTTCTCAAGCCTCGCCAGCAGCGGAGAAGCTCCCCCATCTCCCCCAGCGATTTCCTCCCTCCCCCCACAAAGGCATCCGCTGTCCTCACATGCATGCTGAGCCTCCTGGTTTTGAACTTTACGTAACTAGAACCACATAGTACGGTTTCCTTTGTTCCAAATGATGCTTGTCAATCAGGTCCATGTTGTAATACTGCAATGGCTGTATATCCAGAGAAAGAGCTGTGTAATCTTCACTGTAGTCAACTTTGCAACATAGTCTTCATTTCTGTACTCGTTGTTAGCTTCCCAGGTCCCACCAACTCGCCATAATGCTGAGAAATGATTAACTGATTTATTATCTCTATCAATTTGCCTACCCTGGATTTCATATACAGCAAAACATAACACTCACCACCCAAAGCAAAGCAAATTCCCAAGAACAACGAAATAAAACAGAGGAAACACCTCAATCGAGGAGAAAGCAGAAAGTAACAAAACTAGAAGCAATTTAAAATGGATCCAGAAGGAGAACAAATGACAAGGTGCTAAATTTTAAACTCGCTGCCTCTGCATTAATCCACTTTCTAGTGTGTCCTCCCTGATAGCAAGACTGTTCACACTCCCGTCAATGGTCGGGGGGATTCACTGGGGGCTTCATGCACATGGATTTTGGGCTTCCATGATCCTCCACACAGCATTCTGCTCAGAAGTGAAGCTCTGGCACAGTTCTTTTGGGGTGCTTATTGCGATGAATGCTGCTGCGGTGAACCTTAGTGTGCATGTCTTTTTGTGCCTGGTGCATGCAGTCCGTTAGGTTAGAGTGCCTGTGTGCTGTTTATTGGAGCGCTGGTTGTACTAACTTTTCCTCTGAGTGACATACCCTGGATTCTGAGCTTCAGCCATTCCGCTAGGTATGTCCTAGTATTTCACTGTGCCTCCAAATTGCCTTTTCCTGAATGACAATTACAGCCTGACTGCACAGGCTTCCTGGCCACTGGGCTTCTCCTTGGGGAAGGTCCTGTTCTGGTCATCATTGGGCTGATAGCATTTTTCTACAGCCTCATGGAAACTTTGAATATGAGACTTGGGTGGCATGAATTGATTAAAAATGTGTATGTTTTTTTCCCACACCATGGTTTGCCCTTTCAGCCTTTTCATGATGCCTTTACTCCCCACTCCCATAAAAAAACCTTTAATTGGGAGCTAATACATATAGCATATTATTCCATAGTTCAATCACATCAAGCACTATTGTAGAATTGCTACCACAATCAGTCAGTTTCCAAACATCCTTTTTTTTCCTGGACCCCTTGACATCATCCCCTTTTACACCCCCCTCCCATTGTACTCCCTGCCCCCGAAACCCATATTCTACTTGCTATCCCTATAGGTTCATATACTGAAACACAGACAAAATATAGCAGGGGTTCTCCCTCCTGGCGCGCCCCCCCCCCAAAAAAAAAAAAAAAGAAAAAAGCTCAGTGGAACCTTTGTAGTACACATTTTTCCCACTAGGTGAACATCTAGCAACTTGCTCTGGGTTAGTGCACCCAGTGGCGTGGCTGGGAAAGTTCTCTCTGGTCACAGTGAATTTCTTCTTAAAAACAGTATTGCTCAAACCTAGTTTTTTGCAATGGTCAATTTAAGAGTACGGTGTACAGATATGAAATTTTGTTTCCTGTTTAGGAAAAAAAAATGTCCAGAAATTGTTGTGATGTTGACCACAGCTTAAAAGGACAGTGTTATGGGGGAAAACCTCAAATGTGTGAGTGGTTTTCTCATTTCAAAAAAGGTGAAAAGTTAACTGATGACAAGCCTAAATCTGGATGTCTGTCAGCTTCCCAAACAGATGAAAATGTTGACAAAATTTGTGCCCTTTCCCTCAAAGACCAGGAATGGACCACTGAAGAGATGGGGAAGTTCTCTGGAATAACTTGGAGCTCAGGTCAGCAAATCTGAATCGATGTTTTGGGAATGAGAAGGGTTGCTGCGAAATCTGTGTTGCTGGTTCTCACTTGAACCAGGAAAAAGAGCTTCTACTGGAAACATTCTGTGCTTCTAAAGAACAGTTCTGAAGCAACCCAGATTTTTCCCCAAGGTCATTACTGGTGACAAGACATGATGCTATTTTTACAACCCCGAAACCAAACATTCCTCAAGCCAGTGGAAGATGCCATCATCGCTTCACCTCAAAAAAAGTGTCAAATTAATCAAAGATCAAGATGATGCTCTCTCTCTTTTTTTAATGTGTGTGTGTGTGGGGGGGGCAGGTAAGTGCATGTGGAGTTCATTCCACTGGGTCAGACTGTTCATCAGCTTTCTATTTAGAGATTATGAAAAGACTGTAACAGTGTGCAACAAGAAAAGTCTGCTTGTGGTAGATGGGGGACTGATTTTGCCACCATGGCAATGCACCTGCTCACACAGCTATCTCAGTGTGCCATTTCTGGGACAAAAAACCCAGCATGTTTTTCTTGTCCCATGTACCTTACTCACCTGACCTCACTCCTTGTGCCTTTTGTTTTGTTTTGTTTCCATGAATGAAGAGGGACATGAAATGTCAGTGATTTACAGCATGGAAGAGGTGGAGAAAATAAGAGGGAGATGCTGTCAGCCATCCATACAGATGAATTTGAAAAATGGTTTCAAGAATGGGATCACAGATTTGACAAATGTATTAAGTGTAATGGATAGTACTTTGAAGGTGATAAGGTTGTTTTATAAAAAAAAAAAGAAAGATTACATATATAGTTTTGGGGAATAAATATCTGCTTTTTTGGAGAGGGGCACCCCCTTGTATAACATTTCAAGAGGGTGACATGCACTGTTTGGTAATCAATTTCTTCCCATCCCCTTATTATGGATAAAGGGAAATAACCAGAGGTCTGTTTCTTATCTAGTTCACAAAAATATATCTTGGGTCCTATAGCCTTCTGTGAACCAGATTCTCACAGTTAGGTTCTGATACAATTCCCTCCTTCGACTTCAGATTTTATCATTTGCAATCCTTTGGTCACTGATGCTGGTGTGCTTCTTCCAGGTGGACTTAGTTGAAATGTCACTTAGATGGCTGCTTGTTTTAAAACAAGTCTCTTGATGAAATATAAGTACTTAGAATGATATTTACTTTTGCCAAAAGATAGTTTATGGGCAGCACTTTCTGCATCCTGTTTCAGAAATTATTGCTGAAGAAATTATTGCTTCTTTCTTCCAGGTCCTTTGCCTTTCTACATACACTTTAAAGTTGGGTTGCCATAGTGTGGTGTGGAAGAGTTCAGAATGACTCACACAGAATTTCTTCTTATCTAATTATGTCTAATTTATTTTTTTAACGAAGTGGCCAGTGTGACCCAACAGGAGAAAGGAAAATATTTCCAACAAATAATTTTGGAAAGCTGCATATCAATTTTGGTAAAGGGAACTTTGAAGAGGGAACTTCAACTTTAATTTCACCTCTCATGCAAAAATGAACTCTAACAGTGTGCAGCAAAAAGTATAATAGACAACTTTCCATCTAAAACTTTGACATTTCTATAGGATATCTGGAGGGGGAAAATCTTTGTTATAGTTTTTGAGGACATAAAGAAACTCCATGAACTGTGAAAGATTAATTGCTAATTGGATTTAATGATAATTTAAAACATTTACATGTTGGCTGAGCCCCAGTGGCATAAGTTGTTGAGTGAGGGACTGCGGTCCACAGGCTTGGCAGTTCAAATCCAGCGGCGGCTCTCAGGAGCAGCACTGGGTGGCGCCCATGACCACCAGAGGCAGTGATGCCCACACACACAAAAAAACATTTACATGTTGAAATGCATCATTAAAAAATTAAAATAAAAGGGTTGAGCCCCGGTGGCGTAGTGGTTGTGCACAGGACTGCGGCCCACTGGGTTGGAGGTTCAAATCCAGCAGCAAGGCTGGACCTCCTACTCCCACCACCAGAGGGCAGTGATGCCCCAAAAACAAAAAAACAAAAACAAAACAAAAAATTAAAATAAAAAGGGACGAGATAGACTGTGTGAAAAAATTCACACACATACCATATACACACACACATTCACCATACACACACATTACATATACTCTTCTGTGGCGCAGTTGCATGGCTGCTAAACCTTTCACTTAGCAGTCCAATGCTTATACCTCAGTGCCACCAGGGTCACACACATTCATACACACACTCCTCTAATCAATTAGAAGACCAGCAACCTGGTTTGAAAATGGACATGAGATCTAAGTGGGCACTTGGCAAAAGATACACACATCTCCCCTGAGGGTGTGAAAAGTTGCTCAATGTGATTAGTCATCAGGGAAACAAACGAAAACCACAGTGTGGTATGAGGGTGCACTTACTAGAAGAGCTAAAATTAGAAGGACCGACAACATCAAGCTTTGACAAGGCTGTTTTATAGAAGCCCACCCTCCTGGTGGAGGCCTCTCCCTACAATCCCCGGGTTCACTGATCCAACCTTTGACTCACCTGGAACACAAATGTCAAAACATGAGCTCATTCCACTTTGTGATTTCTTTTGGACACCTGCATGTCTATTCAATCGTGCTCTCCTGTCTATAAGCATCAGCATCACTCATCGATGTATATGGAGCCTCTATTACACGCTCATCCTTACGTCGGTAGACGGCTTTGGGTCTTAGGAATGAGACTAAACCTTGAGCTACGTCCCTCAATAGCGATCCTCCCATTGGGAGCTTGACCCACAATGTACATGTAAAAGCAAAGCCAATTGCCTTGGAAATCCCTGGCACGGTCTTGAAGTGCAAACGGCCCGGAACTGGCGAAAGTAGATGGAAACGTTTAATGTAGAATGTGAACACTTGAAAAATACCTGGCTTCAGCAAGTGCCATTCATCTGAAAGGCATTGACGAGTATGTGGGAAGATACTGGGAAACAGGAACACGAAACAGAATTAAATCGTGATTGTCAGAATATATCTCCTTGGCTACTGTAATTGGGAAAAATCCTGCCAACTCCACCTTCAAAATCAATCCCGCTTTACCCAGTTCTAACCATCTGCACCATTCCAGTCCTCTCAACATCTTCTGTGGCTCTGATGGCCTCTACCTTCTGGAGCTCCAGGTAGATGATGCCCTTTCCCTGCTCCAGTCCAGCACGGTGTCTATCAAACAGAAACCGTGCTAGCACTCATGGCGGCCCCAGGCCCACCACTTGCTCGACACATGTCTCTCCAACCTCATCTCCTTTCCTCCTGCCTTGAACCTCTTGGGGTCCTCAGAAAGGGTCCACTCTCTCTCTTCTGTGGACCCCGGTTGGAGCAAATTTCCCCTTCTCTTCTCAAAACCCTCTTCATCCTGCACTTGAATCCTTAGCTAGCACCCCACCTATCCCTAGGGGCCTTCTTTTGCTACCCTGTCCCTATCACTCCGTCCCCTCCCTCAGCCAAATCTCTCCATAAACCTTCTTATGAAGCCAGGGCTGATGCCGGTCTCCTCTGCACCTAGATACCTGGCAGGGCAGGCGCTCAAGAAATACGTGCGGCAAACATGGATGTCTGGGTCACCCGCTGGCTCTCCTTCATGTGGATACTAGTGAAAGGGCATCGCTGCCACTGGACCCACAGATGACACCGTGATAAATGAAGAAGCCATGGAAGTTGCCCGGGTCCTCATTTTACTTGAATGCACACTGGAGGCAGCAGACTGTGCTGGGCAGATCTGATGCAGAAGAAAGAGCATTTTAGAGCTGTGAATATCGAAGAGGTTGCACGAATGATCTTGATGGTCTTTATCTCTCCTTACAGGTGACTCGGGAGACCTGGACAATGGAGCCGGAAGAAAGAAGGGTCTGCCCTGTGGTGTTGGAGAGGAGCGTCTAGGATCCTAGGGGCTGTCAAAGGAAGAGAGAGTCACTTGGAGAAAAAGAAACCCAACCAGAATGTTCCTTAGAAGCTAGGATAGCAGCACGTCCCACTTTCTTTGGGGACGTTCTCAGGAAAGGCCACCTTGCTTGGTGGCGAGGAGTGTCAGCAAAAGTAGGGAAGGCCGGCTTCCCTTGGGTGGACTGTGCTACCATGCATTCAAAGACCCTGGCACGAGGCATTGGGCAGGGTTGTGTTCCCTGCTCTCCAGAAGGTCCTCATGTGCCCCAGCCTTGTCCAGGGCAGATGACCTCCATGTGACTCACAGCCTAGCGCTACCCTGGTGTACACAGCGCATCTTCCCAAGCCTCCCTTTGCACCTTTTGCCCAGCACCAGGGACTCCCTCTCTCCCTATAACGCCCCTCCCCCACAGAGTCCTGTGCAGATGTGGCTCCCAGGTCCCCATGGGATGGGACACGAGGCACTCCCTGGAGTTCTGTGATGAGCACGCTCTGTTCCCTGTCTTTTGTCTGGAGCTAGAGACATGGAAACCACCACCAGAGAGACCCACCTGCCTCTCTGGCTCGTTGGACGCCCGGTCCTGGCCTTCCCTGTCTGTTCCTGTACATAAAAGGAGTGTTTTAGTCCCAATGCTCCTCTGTGATGTTTCTGAAAAGGTTTGCTTACCTTAGTTACTAATTAAAGGGACGCTGTGTTTTTTCCCCCTGCTCTGGGCTCTGTAGTCCTACCACCAGAGGCTACATGATAGCCCCAGCCAGGTCTGGTTACAGCGACTCCCGCCTCCATGCCATTCGCGTCAATGGTGGAGCCGACAAGGCCCAGTGGCCGGGTGAAACTATCACTCCATCGGATGTACCGACGGCGTCCTGCTTCCCCTCACACTCACTTTTATGATGAAAAAGGGAATGGTTTCTGCTTGTAATGATGGCGGCTCCAGACATGGTGAGTAGAAGAGAGGGGAGGAGAGAATCTGTTTCTAAAAACAACTTCTGACAGCGCAGTGGGGCATGAGACTTTCTCACTCAGTTGGGTTGAAGCTCCCCGAGCATTCTTCACGGTCGATCTGGACGCTCCCCTCAAAAGTTAAACGATGTCATTTGCTCCGTGTAGCTGGCGAGGGACACGTCTCAGGGAACACCAAAGCTGGCAAAGACCGCATCTGTTCCTTCTCCGCAGAGAGGCGCGCTTCCAAGCTAGATTTGCTGTGTACATAGAATGGGCAGTTTCAGGGCTCAACTCTCACTAAGATTTGACCCCGGCCATGGGAAAGAGCAGAGAGACCCAGCTTGTTTGAAACGCCCTTCTGCACTCCAAACACCCCAACAGGTAGCCAGGAAGGAAATACACCAAGAAGCTCCCAGCATCTCTGCCATCTGCAGAGGGGAGCCCTGGGAGATGCCAGCCCCAGGCGGGCGGCTGCCTGGGACAGCTGAGAAGGATGCAGTGGGGAGAACCCTGCCTTGTCCTGGCTCGCCTGCCACCACCGACCCTCTCAGTCGTTCAGAAACGGCTCGGCGAGGCTGCTGGCCTCTTGGGCAGCCAGTGAGGTGGACTTCTCTCTTAGGAAACAGAACCTCTCTTGTTGGCATCTTGGAAGCCGGCGGTCCCTGGCTGCTCCTCCTCCCTTTGCTACTTAAGGAGGAGACTGGGCACCCAAAGGGCACAGATACTTTCATCCTGAACTAGGTCAAGCTGGCGTGCGCCAGGAACAGGGCTGCCTTCAAGGCAAACGGCTGATTCCGTGGTCGCGTGAACCTTCCCCGCCACTCTCTGCGCATCCGGGGAGCGGGTATTATGTGAGTAGAAGACCATCTCCTGCTGACGGGAGCTGGGCCAGGTCGACAGACGTCTCCTAGGCAAAGCTCCGGGTTCTTGTGGGGCAGATGAGGAACGGCCAAGCACACACAATTTCTTTTCTCCTTGACAAGGATGCAAAAACTTCTTACTGGCGAAAGGGCGCTCAGTGTGCTGTGAAACTGATATGGGGACGGGTCCCCCGAGCCCGGGGGAATTAACTTCTTTGTCGTTTGGCTTCTCTTTCATCTGTTTGTGGATCGGCGGTGTAGTGGGGCGGGGTGGGAGGGAAGCATGCGTTCCCACCAGACAAGCCTTTGATCAGCCAGGACAGGCCTTGGACTGTCTGAGCGCCGAGGTGGAGCGTGGAAGGAGATGTGTTTGACCCCACGGCTAACAGCAGGGGAGAAAGTGATGTCTCTTTCCCTTTGGGTAAGGAGGTGGAGGTGGAAGTGGAGCCAGATCTCCGAAGCCCTGAAATAGTCACCATGGGGGAAAATGAGCCGCCGGCCGCTGAAACGCCCTTCTCCTTCCGATCCCTCTTTGGCCTGGATGATCTGAAAATCAGTCCTGTTACTCCCGGTAGGTGGGGGCCTGGGGAGGGAGGGAGGCGTGGAGATTTTTGCCCATCTCCTCTAACCTCGCTAAAGCAGTATCTGTGGGGGGGATGGCTTCCCAGGTATCCCCATACTCACAAGCTAGGACAGACTGGCTTTCAAGGAGGGATCTTTTGCTTTAGCGGTCTGCCGACAAGTTAGTGCCTGTCCCCCTCTGGTTGAAGATCTTTAGCCACTGGGCCTGCACCACTGTCCCCTCAGACAGAAGGTGGGTCCTGCCCATGCCCGAAACCTAAAATAAGGTGGGAGGCCCTGGAGGTAAGAGACGCTGGATGAAAAGGCTGCTGCCGGCTCTGATTGGACTGTTCAATCCTGGTCAGGACTCTCTCCGAGTCCCCCAGGGAGTGCCCAGCCAAGGAGGAGGTCCTATGGCCTTTCCTGAAAACTTAATGTTAGCGGGGACATCTCCAAGGGTATGAGATGGCAGAGTTGTCCCTGGCAACCAAAGGAATACTGGGTAATCAGTCACAAATGTTTTGGGGAAAGAGTCTCTCCTTAAAGCAGATCCAGCTAGGCTCTTTGGTGCAAAGATCTGTTAGAGCTTGCTCACGCGCGCCAAGGATTTGCGGGTCCTGAAAGTCCCGGTCAGATACAGCCAGGGAATGGCTTCCTTGGGTTTCTGAACCAGGACATGATGGGACTGTAGCTGAGGTCCCAGAAAGCATGAGATGATTACCATTGGTTCATGCAGAGCACCCTGAGCAATTTGATGTCGGTAGGAGATGGAGGGAGCTGGAAAGAGAAGTTTCTAGTAAGAAAAAGACACGTGGTCAAAACTCCCAGCTCAAAGTACATTGGTACAAATATTAATGAAAAAAAAAAAGGCAAAGAAGAAAAAAATTCCGTGATTGTCTGACCCCCAGACTTAGCTGTTTTTCACATTTGTATGCATTCTCTTACTATTCTTGTTCTAATATGAAACCATATATTTTTCCTGTGAATTTGTTTGGTGCAAAAATTATACACACCCATATGTGTATATATATGTATATATGTGGACCATATATGTATATGTGTGTGTGTATGTGTGTGTGTGTGTGTGTGTGGACCACCTGTGTGTCCATGTGAAACTATGCTCCAAAGGATTGGCAGTCAAGGAGATTAACTATTAGAAGCCTCGGGGATTCCTGGTGTAGAAATAGACAGACCTTTTCGATGTGCTCCTTGGTTTTTCAAGTGATCTTTTTCACTGCATCCAAACATCACATCCAGTGTATAATTTGCATTATCATTTAACCATAACCATACAGCCCTGGTGGCGTCCTGGTGACACATTGGGCTAAAAACCTCCAGACTGACGGTTTGAAACCACCAACCGTTCCTCAGGAAAAAGAGGAGGCTATCGGCCTGCCGTGCAGAGTGACAGACTCAGAAAGCCACGGCGGCAGTTGCATCCTGTCCCGCAGGGCTGCTGCGAGTGAGAATGGACCAGCGGGCAGTGCGTTTGCCTTGATGATGCCAGACGTTATGACATAGGGCAGGCGTGCCAAACCAGGATCATGGCCCTCAAGTCCATGCTAATTCATGGCGACGGTAACTGCTGATCTGGTAACACATAACCACGATACCACCAGTGTTCCTCCAGCAAGTACAACTGATCAAAAAGGGACTTGACAATGACCTGCAGGGACATTATTGCCCAGAGAGAGCTCTGTGAACACTTTATTACTGTTATTTACTTTCCTTTATGGCAAAGTCTACTCTCTGGAAGCATTTCTGCTTGCCTTTTGGGACTAAGATGCACGATGTATATACTACCTTAAAGTGTTTATTCTTTTAACTTAAAAACACCACGTGGATCTTTCCTGACACGAAATAATAAAAATTCTTACAGGTTGACAGGTTGTGGCGTATGGGCCAAACCCAGCCTCCCTTTTGTCTGTATAATTAACTTTATGGAAATGCAGCCCCACTGCTGGCTCCCCTGTCATCTACAGCTGCCTCCAGGCCACAACTCAGAGTTAAGTAGTGGGTTGATGGAGAACATACGGCCCCCAACTTGTTCGATATGTGCTGCCCACTTCTTTGCAGAACACACCCCTTTTAATTAATTGCTTTAATTACTTAATTATTAATCTTGCATGCTCATCTCTAGAGGTAGTCCTCAGGTTACTTGTGTTTGACTTACATACAACCCATCGTCGTCAACGACCCCCGCAAAGCCGATTGTACTCAAAGTTGTAGGCACCACAGGGCAGGGAAGAAGGATGAATGGGACCGGAGGATTCAGAGAGAGATCAGGAAGGGTGCTGAGAGGGGGTCGAAACCAGCGACAGGAAACGGAATGTGCACCACCTGACGAATGGGAAGCTAGTTCAGGAGAATACAATGGAAATAAACTCCAATCAGGGCACAGACCGTGGTTCAGAACACAACTTAGTGATGTGCTATCACGATCCAGAGCTGGTTGAGTGCAGGGCTTGGCAAACTCTTAGGACCACATTGCCAAGCCTGTCCTTCCTAACCACTTTAAGATCACTCAAGAGCCTACAAGATGTTTTTCTAAACAAATGAAATCACCGCGATCATTGGAATGATCACCTTCAAATGTTTTCCAGGTGACTTCAGAGCCCACGTTCGCACTGAAAGAACTGCATATGGCTTGCAAGTTGCAGTTTGCTGAGCACTGGTTGAGTGCAGCTGCAGGTGGTCCCCTCATGCTTTAATTTTTTTTAAATTTTTTTAAAAAATTAATTAAAATTTTAATTAAAAAATTTTTTTTGCCCCTCATGCTTTTATGCATCAAAAGTTGCACCATATGTACTGTGCCCTGAGACAAACATTCAACTATGTAGCCAGAGGGGTTACCATAGCTAATTGGCCCGACTTACATACAAATTCAATTTAAAGACAGATTCAGGAATGGAACACATTCGTGATCCAGGGAAGACATGCGCATACACATGCACACACACACACACACATTTCACCCCCCCCCATTTGTTGGACATTCCATTGTTTTCCACACACCAGCATTCCACATACCCATCTTTGTAGCCAGAGATTTACGATACATCTAGAGTGACATTTTCAGATCAATTTCTAAAAGAGTAACTAAGAGGTGAAAATTTATGTCTATTTTTAAGTCTCTTGATGTGTTTGCTTCGGCCCTCAGAATGTGGACCTGATTTCTAACCTAGGGACTGTAAAGGGGCGTCCCCCTCCTTTCAACTTAGGCTGGAGTGGTTAGAATCATGTTTAAAAGTCATAGCAAGTTGGTATGTGTAAAGTTTTTTATTCATTTTTCTATTTCCAGAGATTGAAGGTTCTTCATGCTTATGTATCACATGTCTCTCTGTGATGGAGAGACACTATGCGTTTGGCTTTTGACCCAGGCACGCCCCAAATGAAAGAACAGAGCCAAGAGAGGGGGCCACTGAGGCAGCCAGCTAGGGCCGTGGGCAAATGTGAAGGGGCAGGAAGCTTCTAACTCACCATCAGTCCCTCTTCCTGCGCTGTGGACCTGACTCCTGGACGCAGAGCCACTGGGATGGGCAGAGGCCGTTCATTTGGGGGTGTTCCTGCTGATTTTTTCCAGTATGAAATGGAAGAGAAACATCCCAACAGCGGTGACTTGTTCATTTGAGCTGGGACTGTTTCTGAGCAGGGAGAGACTGTTTCTAAAGCTACATTTTCAGAAGACAAGGATGACCAACGCTTTTTGGTTTCTTGCTTTCCCCCTGCTTTCTGGGTCACAGACACGGACGCGGTGGCGGCCCAAATCCTGTCTCTACTGCCTCTGAAGTTCTTCCCCATCATCGTCCTTGGGGTCATCTCGCTGATCTTAGCGCTGGCCATCGGCCTGGGCAGTGAGTACCATCCATTATTCAGGAGGCTCTCAGATACCACTCCGCCCCGCCCTCCCCAGCACACACCAGCAACCTGCCACCACCACGCCTGCAGGACTCCAGGCAAACACACCTTGTGGTTTGCCAACTTTGAGTTTTGTTTGCCCACGTGAGTGTCCCGCCAGTCTGGGGCTGACTGGGGGGCCGTTGGCCGTGTCCGGGTCTTCATCACCAGGAACCTGCCCGGTGAGAAGTGCCCACAGGCAGCTGATGTAAGAGGATCCCGCAGGCGGAAAGGGGACAAAGAGTCCCATTCATGCCCTGCCAACCCTGCCAGCTATGTGTTAAGTACGGCGCATGTGGCTTTGGAGAAAGTGGGTCATTCGCAGGGTCTCCTCTAATTGGGGACGGTCCCTTAGTTTCTCTTCTGAATAACTGCATCACACATCAGCCCCATCCCCACCCTCCGCCCCTGCGCAGTGGGGTGACCTGCACTTCATCCACCCCTAGCCCAGAGTCAGAGGGGCAGGCGCGGCCGTGTGAGAGGCTGAAGCCAGCTCCGGGCTCCAGGCTCGACTGGCCAGTTCGCACTCCTACAGTGTCACTCTCGACCTTGAACCCTCCGTATGCCCAATGCACCTGGAGTGTGGCTCCCAGACCAGGCCACAGGGTGGGGCCCAGCAGCCCCGGCTCGAGATCAGCACGGAGCCCGGGCTGAGGACTGGGCTGGATGTCAAGGCGGGTTTCATTATTAATGGGTGAGCTCCACATCACGGGGCAGAGGGACGGTTCTTTTCCCTCGGGACCTGGCCGGCTGGTGAGGCCGCCTCAAAAGGAGACCAGGAACCTTCACACGGCTCCCCTCTCACCCTCCTCAGTCCACTTCGACTGCTCGGGGAAGTACAGGTGCCGGTCGTCTTTCAAGTGCATTGAGCTGACCGCCCGCTGTGACGGAGTGCCCGACTGCAAGGACGGGGAGGATGAGTACCGATGTGGTAGGCCCCCTCTTTCTTGCCCCGGTAGAAGGACGAGAGAGTCAGCAGAAGCCTGTGAAATGGGCCCCAACCCTTGTCCAGTCCCTGGGACTCCCGCGACATGTGCTCCAGGAGACGGGGTGTGGACTGTCCACGGAGGGACAACACAGAGCTTAGATTTATCGGAAGGAATGCCACAAGCAACAATAAGAGAGCCCCAAGGGGTCTCTGGGGGGCCCACACCATGACTGCTTTGTCAGGGAGAGGGGCCACTGCCAATGAGGACAAGGTTAAATTCAGGGGAGATGGAGTTCAAGAGGGTCCCAGCAGCAATAACAGATGTAAACCGCTCGTGGGTGGAAGTAGCTAGTGGAACAGAATGCATGCAACTCAGCAGAGGGCAGCGCCACGTGCTTGGGTGAGACCACGTGACACAGGGCATCGCTGTCCGTGGTCTCAGGCCACCAGTGGCCACGAACGGGCGCTTTCTTCCTCAGTGCGGGTGAGCGGTCAGAACGCCGTGCTCCAGGTGTTTACAGCTGCTTCCTGGAAGACCGTGTGCTCCGATGACTGGAAAGGTCTCTATGCGAATGTCGCCTGTGCCCAGCTGGGCTTCCCAAGGTAATCTTCTTACTTTTTAACTCAAATAGTACAACTTCCTTTTATTATTTTATTATTGTTTATTAGCATTTCTCTCTCTTTTAGAAACTCAATTTCTTAAGGACTAGTACAGCTCTTATCACCATCCATCCACCCACCCACCCATTGTGTTAAGCACATTTGTACATATACTGCCATCATCATTTTCAAAGCATTTTCTTTCTACTTGGGCCCTTAGTATTAGTTTATTCATCCCCTCCCTCCTTCATGAACCCTTGTTAATTTATGAATTATTATTTTTTCATGTCTTATACTGACAGCTGTCTCCCTTCACCCACTTTTCTGTTGTCCATCCCCCTGGGAGGGAGTTGTGTGTAGATCACTGTGATCGGTTCCCTCCTTCTCCCCCCACCTTCCCTCTGGCCTCCTGGTCTTGTTACTCTCATTATTGGTCCTGAGGTCTTTACCTGTCTTGGATGCCCTGTGTTGCAAACTCTGATCTGTACCTGTGTACATGCTCTGATCTAGCTGGATTTGTAAGGTAGAATAGGGGTCATGATAGTGGGGCAAGGGGCATTAAAGAACTAGAGGAACGTTATGTGTTTCATCGGTGCTATACTGCACCTGACTGGCTTGTCTCTTCCTTGTGGCCCTTCTGTAAGGGGATGTTCAGTTACCTAAAAATGGGTTTTGGGCCTCCACTCTGCACTCCCCCTCATTCATATCTTTATGACTTTTTGTTTTGGACTTTTGCTGCCTAATAGATGATCCCATTGACACCTCATGATGACATGGGCTGCTGTGCTTCTTCCATGCGGACTTTCTTGCTTTTTAGTTAGATGGCTGCTTGTTTACCTTCAAGCCTTCAAGACTCCAGATGCTATATCTGTTGATAGCTGGGCACCATCAACTTTCTCCACCATATGTGCTATGCACCCATTTTCTCTTCAGCAATCGTGTCAGGAAGGTGAGCATTATGGAATGCTGAGTTATTAGAACAAAGTGTTCTCGTGGGGGAGTACTTAAGTTGAGGTCTGCTCCCTTGATAGCTAACATATAAATATACACACGTAGATCTACTTCCCTACATTATATATAAATATATGTACATGCCTGTAATTAGTAAATGCCTTTTGCCTCTGAGTTCTTTCCTCTCTTTTCTTTTACTTTCTTCTTGACCCACTATTTTGTTCAGCCTTCATTCGGGTTTCAGTAATTCCTCTCGGCTACATTTCCCTCAATCAAACCCCACCAGGCATCCTATGCTCTCCTCGCCATTGATTTTAGGTTCCTTGTTGATTGTTTTAAAGTATGTGTATCCCGCTACTGTTTCTGTTCCCCTTGTAGACATGACTATGATTTGACTGGACATTGAAGCACAGGAGTGAGTTCATCTCCAGCCCTGAAACCTGACTAAGGCCCACAGTCTTGGGTGTTCCACCAGTCACTATTAGACCCATCAGTCTGGTCTCTTATACTATTCAGTGCTCTGTTCCACACTTTCTCCACTCTGTCTAGGGCCTTCTATATGATCCCTTTCAGAGTAGTTGGCAGTGGTGACCAGGTACCATCTAGCTCTCTGGTCTCAAGACCACAGAGGAGGCTGGTGCTCAGATCATCCATGATGCCATGGGGCTAATTGCCTCCATGTGTCTTTGGCTTTCTCCTCTTTCCTTTGCTCTAGACATGTCTAGAGGTCAATGGTTGCTCTCTAGATGTCAACTCTCAAGCTTCCACAACCCCAGCCACCACTGACCAAAGAAAAATGTCACATGTGGCCTTGGTGGACTTTCCACATGGTCACTTTCCATCCTCATGACAACCTATAGCATTCAATTAGCATCTGGGTGAGTCCAAGTAGACCAGAGAAACAAATTCATGGACACACATATGTGTATAAGAAAAAGCTTTATAGCTAAGGGTAATTGAATATTAAGAAAACATCCCAGTCCAGTGAAAGCCAAGTCCATAAGTCAGATATTAGTCCATATGTCCAATACCAATCTATAAAGTCCTCTTCAGACTCACGAGACACATGCAATGACACCAAAATGCAGGACTATCACAGGCCAGTGGGTGGGGAGTCTTGTGAATCTAGTGGCATTGTAAGCATCTCAGTGCTGGCAGGGGTCTCCACGAGACTTGTCCAGCTCCCAGGGCACAGAGTCTACTCAGTGGAGCATATCTCAGGGAATGAATCGAGAGAGAATATCTTCTACCTCCAGCGAGGAATACAGGAATTCCCAGAATCCTCAGGAGACCATGCCCACACAGAGCCCTCCTGGCTGTATCCTGATTGACTTTTCTCCTATACTCTGAATCCTCAAACTGACACCAGATTCTGTAGCTACCACAGCACCCTCAATTTAGAGGTGAGGAAACCAAGACCCGGGCAGGTGAAGGTACTTGCTTCAGGTCTTATGTTGTTGTTGCCAAGCACCAGAAAGCTGGTTCTGACCCACTGCAACCCCATAAGCAGCAGCGTGACAAACTGCCCTCTCTTGTGTCACCCTCAAACCCTTTGTTATATTTCAGCCACAGTGTCAATCTATCTCTTCGAGGGCCTCTTCCCTCCTCTGGCTTGACCAAGCATGACATCCTTCTTCAAATCCTGTCTAACTGTTCTAACAACATGTCCCAAGTCTTTGAGACAAAGTCTCACCATCATGGCCTCTAAGGAGCATCCTGGCTGTATTTCTTCCAATAGAGATGTCTTCGTTCTCTTTGGCAGTGCACGATACTTTCAATATCCTTCACCAGCACCACTGTAAGCCAATCCATTCTTCTTCCACCTCCCTTCCTTCATGTCCAACTTTCACATGCTTATGAGGAACTACCCTGACCTGGGTCAACTGTCCCTTAGTCCTCCAAGTATCCTTCCTGCTTTTCAACACTGTGAAGAGATTTTGTGCAGCACGTTGACCTGGTGCAACATGCCTTTTTGATTTCCTGACTTCTGCCTCCATGAGCATCGACAGTGGAGCCAAGCAAGACAAAATCCTTGGCAGTTCAACCTTTTCTCCATGTGTCATGATGCGGCTTATTGGTCCACTTGTGAGGATATGGGCCTTCTTTCTATTGAGTTGAAGTCCATGCTGAAAGCTGCAACCCTCGCTCTTCCTCAGCAACTGCTTCAAGTCCCCCTTATCTTCAGCGAGCAAGTTATGTCATCTGCACATCGCAGGCTGTTCATAAGCCTTCCTCCAATCCTGATGCCGAATTCTTCTTTGTATGATCCAGCTTCTCTGATGATTTTCTCAGCATTCAGATCGAATGAGTATGGTGAGAGGATACAACCCTGACACACACACCTTCCCGTGAAGCATCATATTTGGGGGTGTCTCGGGGAAGAACAGGACTTTAAATATAAAGATGCGATAAAAATCCTAGAAGCTGAATGCCTCAACCCCCTAGCTCCTCCCTCTGTAACATATAGAGCCATTTCCTGGATGCTCTACAGCTTGGTCCTGATGCACACTTCCCAGGGAGTCCCAAAGAATAATTTTTTTTGAAAATTGGCAAGTTAGTGAAAGCTTTCGCCTTCAGATCAGTCATGTAGAAGAAACCATCCTTGTCCTGGCTTTCCACTTTTCAGCGTGTGGATATTATCGGGGTGACTGCTTACATTGGGATGGTGCTCTTGTGTCCTGACCTTGACTTTTCTTTTCTCTCCTGAGCCGGGGACTCCCTAGATCCATAGCATCCACCCGACTCCCCCTTGTTCTTGACCTCGGGGCGCAGAGCAGACAGCCCCCTTTGAGTACTCACAGTAGCTGCAGAACTGAGCAAGCGTGAGAAGGACGAACACGGAGGCGCTTCTGCATTTGCACCCCCTGAAGGGTACAACCGCACCCTGAATCCTCCCTGGAATCTTGCTTTTGGAATTCAGTGCATCATATTTTCTACCCCCTTTCTCCAAAGGCAAACCCAAACGCCCTCTTGGCTTTATCTCTGAGGGCAGTCTCATGCTCTCCCCCTGCCAGCAGGGATGCACAAATCATTGTGACTCAAGTCCAGCGGCATTGGTAAGCATCACTTACACAAATGTTTTCGTGAAGCACAGGGCGCACCTCACCTACGTAAGGAGAAGGAAGTCCATGCTCCACACAGCATGCAGGAAACCTTCCTCAGGAGGCAGTCCTTGGTCCCCAGTGGAACGCTTTCTCAGGCACACCACCAGGGAGCGCTGTTCTCTCTCTACTGGGCCTCTAGGTTCTGCAGACTAGATGAGCTCAAGCCTTCCTGTCCCAAGCCTGTAAGTCAAGGGTTTCCACCTCAAGTAGCTAGTGGAGTGACACGGCCCCTGGGAGCATCGGCATGGAGGGGGGATCCTGGTGGTGAGAGTTGCTACTTTGAAGCTTTGCTGACTCACGGGGCACCAGTTGCTGAAACAAGACCCCCTTGCACTGGCCTCAACAGTCTTGGGATTTGATTCCTGGTTAGCGTGCCTCACGTGCAGCCACTGTCAGGGGAAGTTTGGGTGTTGCTATGATGGAGAAGTGGAGTCCCGGTGGTCGAGTGGTTATGCACTGGGCTGCAATCCACAAGGTTGGCAGTTTGAAACCACCGGCTACTCAATGGGAGAAGGACAGGACTTTTGATTCTTGTAAACAGTGACTGTCTCAGAAGCCCATAGGAGCCAGGCTACCCTATCTTGAGGGTGGTTATAAGATGATGCTGAGCGGTTTCAGTGGAACTTCCAGACTCTGGACCAGGAAGAAGTTCCGACTATCTGCATCCAAAAGCTCAGCTCATGAAAACCCGGGAGAGTCCAGGGGCCCTCAAACCAGTTCACTGCCCCTCAGACTGTTGAAGGGCCAAACCGTAGCTAAAAAACAAACAGACCGAACTATGACTAAATTCACGGAATCCGGTGGAGTCGGTTGCTAAGCAGGACAGGCAGTGGTGGCCCAAACACCCGGGACCGGATAAGTGTCCTCGGTGGGCCGCATGTGGCTCGCGGGCCGAAGTTGGAGGTCGCCTGGTCTATGGCATTGCCCACGGTGGCCGAGTCCGTCCCGGTCATGGGCACGATGCAGCACTGGCAGGGCTCTGTTTTGCAGGGCACTGGGTCACCGTGGTTCAACAGCTCACCACGGCATCCTGCTGCTTCCTGTGCTGGGATCTCCCCTGCAGTAACAATCGGCTCTTTCATAGGCCCGATCTCTCCGTCTGTGGAGCAATGCCCAGATGGGAGCAGCCGGCGGGGGGGGGGGGGGGGGGGGGGGGGGGGGGGGGGGGGGGGGGGGGGGGGGGGGGGGGGGAGAGGAAGTCTTGGCGTCCGCCTTGATTATTACCTTTTCCTCCAAACTGGAGGTTGGCGTCACCTTGTATTCCACGTATGCGTCTCCCTGGGAGCATTTGTGATCGTCTCAGGGAATGCTGGCTGATAAGGGAGAAAAGCACGCTGACAGCTCTATGTTTTGCTCTGGCCATGGAGGAAGGGGGCTGTGGCTATTCACACACCACCTTCCATCGCATACGCCTGCACCCACTGGGTTTCCTTTAAGCCCCTCTTCATCCCTGCACCCCCTACCTAGGCTGGTGTGCTCTGGAAGACCTGGTTCCTTTACATGTTCCTGGTCTCCTCTCTCCCTCCCCCGCCTGCCTCAAATGGCTACCTTTGACATGGAAACCCAGTGGAAACTCAGACCAGTTGGGGCAGCCTGGAGGTCTCTTTCCCTCTCCCACTGCACTGTCCTCAGGGTGCTGGGAAGGCCCCCCTGCTGTGGTGCCCACCTCAAAGGCGACCTGGCCACTGGCGGCAGGAACAGGCCTTCCCTTCTGTGGGGCTAGAGCCCTTGGTAGGTGGTCGGGCTAGTGGGCAGGGGCCATACAAGGTCTGGCATGCCTTGTATGAATTTCATGTGTGAATTTCATCCCCCCCTCCATATGTTCGAAAGAAACGTGGGCTTCATTCTATTGGCAAATGGAAGCCCCCGATGGCTTCGGGGATAACAATATGCCCCCCAAGTATGACACCCACGAGACTGAGCCAGGGGGACAGGCTGGTGAGAAGCACAGAGTGCCCTAACCCAGTCTGTCCCCAACTGTTACCAGCTATGTCAGCTCAGACCGCCTCCGGCTGGACCTGCTGGAGGAGCAATTCCAGGAGGACTTTGTTGCCATCAACCACCTGTTGTCCGATGACAAGGTGACAGCTTTGCACCACTCAGTCTATGTGAGGTAAGTGGGTCTCCAGTTGCCCCCTGCGTTCCCCATGGTGTGCTCACCTCCACAGAGATGTGAGAGGAGGGGGGAAGGGAAGAACAAGACATCCTCCTCTTGGTATTAAAGCACTCGAACTTCATCCTTCCCTGGACATATTTCCTCCCAAGATATAAGAGGAAGGTCAGACTACACACCTCGTTGCCAAAGGAAGCCCATACAACCCTGGTACCCGAGAGGGACCCCCTTGACTCGCTCGGGATAGATGCTGGCCCAGGTAGCCTGTATCCAAATCCCACATTCTCTTCCTGAGGTCTTGGACCCAAGCATCTATGTGTGTAGGCCTGTCTGTCTGTCCATCATGACATTAACAAGCACCCATGGTGGGACTCCCCACAACCTGCACACCAGCCCACTGTGGGGGGACAAGTCACCTCTGGGGTCTGCAGACCCCAGTCTGCAGAAAGGAGCTTTCTATCTCCCCCGAGACATGTCAGGGAGAGCTGGGCCCCCTGTGTTTCTTTTCTTTTCTTTTTTTTTTTGGCATCACTTCCCTGGTGGTGGGAGTAGGAGGCCCAGCCTTTGCTCCTGTGAGCGGGAATTGAACCTCCAACCCAGTGGGCCGCAGTCCCGCGCACAACCACTACGCCACCGGGGCTCAGCCCCCCTGTGTTTCTTTAGGATTGTTTGGTGGTTCTGAGAGATTTTTAATGTAGCTGGCCACTAAGTGAAAGGTTGGCAGCTTGAATGTCCTCTGAGGGGCCTTGGGAGAAAAACCTGATGATTGATTTTGGAGAAAACTAACAAACAAAAACCCAGCCATTGAAATCTTAGTGGAGCACAGTTCAACTCTGACCCCCGCAAGATTGTCATGAGTCCACACCAGGTCCACAGCAATGGGCAAGACTGGTTCTCCCTTTCCTTATCAGATAAGCATATGAGGTGTGTGTGTGTGTGTGTGTGTGTGTGTGTGTGTGTGTGTGAGAGAGAGAGAGAGAGAGAGAGAGAGAAATTACTGAGCAACTAGACAACAATGCTGGGAAGAAGACTTTGCAGCCTGAACCTCAGGCTTTGAGACTTCCTCAGGGTTTGAGCCCCAGGTCACCCCAGACCACCCAGGACCAGGGGGTAGAGCTGACGCACACCTAATCCCAGCTTCTGGCTGTGTGACGGCAACCACTGGCCATGTTGACCATGAACTCTCTAAAGCTTCGTAAGTCTGCTCGGTCTCTTCCTGACCCATTCCTTGCCCGGTCCTTGAAAGCTCAAGGGTGGAGGCTGTGAGCTTTCTCCTGGCCCACTTTGGACCAGAGATGAAAACAGAGCCCCCATTCAAGAGCAGACGAGAGGTTCTGGTTCTCATCACAAGAACAAGCATCACAAGGAAGAAGGAGAAGGCATGGGGATGCTCCAGGCCCAGCATGTTCACCTTAAAGCGACTTTTGTCTCCCTCTTGATTTAGGGAGGGGTGTGTTTCCGGCTACGTGGTGACCTTGAAGTGCTCAGGTAAGCGTTGCAGGAACACAAAGCCCCTAGCAGAAGGCCACAGACGCCTCTCTTTCCGTCTCCTGGGCTCACACCTTCTTGTGGGGACCCTGCTTCCTTCCCTCTCCATGCCGGGCGCCAACTCCATCCTGTTGCTCGGTGGAGGCAGGAGCAGTGGCAGCGGGGCCCACCTGGCAGGTCAGGGGCAGGCAGTACGGCAGGCAGAACCAGGTCCAGGCCCGGGTCTGCCTTAGAGGCGCCGCTAACGTGACTCACCTCCACGGGTCCTTCCCTTCCGTGGGGAAGTGTGTCCAGGTGGTTCCACACCCAGGCCTGCGCAGGCTTCCTGGGTTCTGGCTGGGGTTTCCTGCTGCAGATGTCTGGAGCAGTCAGGCCGCTAGTTGCTGCACCCGTGGGGCTGCGTCGGCAGGTGGTATAAAGGTGGAGAGGCACTTTGAGTACGTCATGGGGTGCTGGTGGGGGCCCCTCCTTGCTCTGGAAGACTCCCTCGTCACAGCCCACCCACACTTTGTCTCTTCTACAGGCTGCCCCTGTGTGGCCCCATTCTGCCCACATTCCCCGTGAGCCCCCCCCCCCCCCCCCAGGTCTGCTACAACCCCTGGCCCCGGCTACAGACCCTGAGGGGACAACAGCTATGGGAGGGGGAGAGGCAGGACCCCCCCAGGAGTCTCTAGCCAAACCTGTGTTCTTCCCGCAGCCTGTGGCCGGAGGGCAGGCTACACCTCTCGCATCGTTGGTGGGAACATGTCCTCCCTTGCGCAGTGGCCCTGGCAGGCCAGCCTTCAGTTCCAAGGGTACCACCTCTGCGGGGGCTCGGTCATCACCCCGCTGTGGATCGTCACGGCCGCCCACTGTGTTTATGAGTGAGTAGGCTGAGCTGAGCTTGCCTGGCCCCCGGGGCATGGAGACCCAGGGCTGGCCAGTCGGGAGTGCCCTCTGATCACCTGCCTGCCCCCATCGCAGTGGGTGGCTGGTGACCTGGAGCTGCTCTGAAGTTGATTGGAGCTGCAGTTTCTACAGAAAAGGGTGGGGAGGTGGGGGAGAAAACTGCCAGGAGGAAGGCCAACAGAGTTAGACTTTTCTGTCCAGCCACAGACGCAGGTGACTGATGCTGGGGTGGGGGGAGGGGTTGAAAGTGCGTGTGTGTGTGTGTGTGTCAGGGGTCCCTAAAACTGACTCTCTCATGAGCTTGCAACTTAAGAGCACTGCGTAAAGGACTTCCAAACACAGAGGAACTGGGGAGGCGGGGTGGGGAGTCTCTGTGTCTGCGGATCCATCCTGAGGGTCTTCATTCCGCCTGACCTGTCCAGACAGTCATAAGGAGGTGCCCTGAGTGGGGAAGTCAGTCACCCAAAGCCCCTGGGGCCCAGTGGATTCCGGCTCAGGGCAACATGATGCGGCCCAGTAGAAACTGCTGCCCTGGCTTTTTAGGGAGGGTTACATGAACAGGATTTGATGCTCACACTGTTTGGGAGGTGGGGAGTCCAAACGAGCCCATCAGCCATGTGGACTCTTCTGAGGTTCCGAGGGGGGAATCTGGTCCAGGCCCCACTCCCAGGGCCCAGTCTCTAGAGGTATCCCTCCCTGGCAGGTGGGGGTCACATGACATCCTCCCTCTGTCTCCATCAGAGATGCTGGGCTGAGAGGGGGAGGCATCCCTGGGCAGTACAGACAGCCACGAGCTGATTCGCTAACCCAGAGGTGGGGAGTATGAACCCAGCGGGCCAGAGGGCCCTCAGTGGACAGACCCTGCAATCTGTTTTCAAAGGTCTTGACAACCCAAGATGCGGCTCAGTGAGGCGCATTCTGCACACAGGGGGGTGTCACAGCCCCATGACCCCATGACCCTTGGTTTGCTTTTATCATCTCATTTCTAGATTGACTCGTTGGCAGTGGGATCGGGGGCTAGAGTTCCTCATAGAACCCTATAGAAGCC